>CM041783.1:45744956-45781753 GCA_023374045.1 Limonium bicolor | reverse complement strand
CATGCACAGAGGAGAGGAGAATAACTGTCGGGGTATTATCTAGAGGATGGGGCTTGAGGAGTCTGAAAAATCACGTGGCTTCTCGGTTGTTAGTTGGTGTAGTTTTTCAGAAATTGCTTAGTTGGAGCGTGTACACTGATTCTATGCACCATTGTTCTTGGACTTCTGTTAATCGCATCAGAGCCCCCCTTCTCCTCTAATGGTGTTTATGGCTCTAATCTACTAAGGAGTATGGGCATAACAGCAATGTACGTGGCTGTCTCCTCCTCTAATCCCCTAGCATCGAAGTCGACACAGAAGTATGGCTTGGTTTACTTGGAGTGCTGGCCTGTTTTGTTTTGTTTTGTTTCAGGTGTGAGAGGCAGGCCACAGAGCAAGGGAATGGTAGGCTTGGAACTCGGAACACCAGGTCTGGTGTATTGGTACTGAGCTGCTCGATCGAGACCGACAGGAATTTGTTGTTGTACGAGGACTGGTGTGTGTCTGATCGGGAGTTGAAACGAGGAAGAAGGAGATGGCGAGTTGGTTCTCTTTTTTTGTTCTTGTATTTACTTCATTTATGGTATTAGTTTCAGTTCGTGTGCATTAGTTGCTGAAATTGAGCGCAGCTCACCCGGTTAAGCACTCGGAACAAGTACAGGAGGTCTCGGGTTCGAGCCTCATCGGGAGCGTCCTTGCTCCCTTTTTCCCTTTCTTTTTATTTGAATAAGTTATATATGTTTACTTATATATATGTGACTATGTATTATTTCGTGTGTTATTATTATTATTATTATTATTTTGGTACGAAGTTACGTGACGACATCGTTACTTATTCACGACGTCTTAATTTCGTAACGTAACGTTACGCATATGTTCTTTCGTGTTCGTACATATATATATGTACTAGATTTAATTGTTCGTACGTTATTTTATGTCCATATCAAACGTGTTATGATTTTATACGTTTAATATTTAGGGGTATTTCAATTATGGCGGGTCACCCACGGCAGTAGCCACTCCAACGGTAGAGTCTCCGACCAACGAGCCATTCTAGCTCACGAGAAATTTTCTTGATACTTGCGGACCCGTACGTGGACATCCTGGTATCGTTTTTGTGATCACAACGCGCACCAAGAGCCACATCCTCTTGGCTTTACTTTCCTTCCTTAATTAATTATTTATTCCATCGCATCACATTACCAAATTTTCCTAATACAGCAGACTAAGGTCATTAGTCCAATCCGGAGTCTGTAAACTCGGGATCCAGTGTTAGATACGAGAGCGGCGTATAGAAAGGCCAATGCTCCGTATAAAGTCTCGGATAATATGTATATCTTATTATCCTAGTGCTACAACGTTTTTCTGACGATCCTTATATTTCATATAAGATAGCACCATAGCCGCTAGTTCGTTTTATATATTTGGTCCATATATACGAACCGGTACTGTTAACTCAACAACAGTAATAATAAGCAGCTATAAATATACAGTTCATGCATATTTAATTAAACATTCAGACAAACAATCTTATCACAGATCACACAGAAGTCTGAACTGAGGAAGCCCTCAGAGACAATCAGAGACACATAACAACATACCGTTCACCCTGATGTATTACGGTGGAGTATGAATCAGCAAGATCCTATGCTCCGTGTGTCGTCTCTAACAGTCTAAACAATACATAATGCTACTGATTAGCATACTGTATAACAACACAATCCTACGGTACCCCGTACCGTCACTATTAACTCCCGGTTAACCCCCCGTTATTAACTGTCAATGTTTGTCGGGCTTCCGGTTTAACTCGAGATTGGAAAAGTGTTATATTACATGCGTAGTCTTGCCTTGTATATTAATATACTTATTGTTGAACTTGTTATCGCATGTGACTTAACATACCCTTGTATGTCGTATAGTTTGTTTCATTATTGCATGTGTGATCCTTTGTCATGCACTATGCATCTCACCTTAGTATTTATTTTTCTAAGGTTTGTTTCTTTCTTTTTTTTTTCTTCTTCTTTTTTTTCTAAGTGGTATACTTCATTTGTAAACAACACTTTGCGTTATATAAATCCTTATTATCACATGTACACTCTTAACATTAGAATTCCATATCTAATGTTTGTAATTCTTTTTTTTCCTTTTATCGTATGTCATTTTAATTATGAAAATACATGGTCATTCAACCATGTTATATTCCCCACCATAACATATATTTACTTATAATCATGTATTATGGAACTATTTCTTATATGGTAAGTTTTATAATATATATTCATTCTTTTTAATGAATACCTCTTACATTATAAATGTTATAACCCTTATAACATTAAAAACCATATTATAAATTCCATTTAAAAATGTTAATATTAAGTCTCGGAATTTACATTATAGCCCCATTTTTATAAATCTTTCACAATTTAATAAGTATCTTATTATAAGATAGTATTTTAATTTCTTAAATTTTCCAAACTTGGTCAAAGTCTCCTATATAGTCAACTTTGACTTCTAATACCAAATGGGAACCAATTTTTTGGTAATCACTAATAATAACCTATACTTTTCTATTTTTACAATTTTGACCCAAAACTTTATAAAATGTTATAATTTTTATTAAATTCATTTAAAAACCCTAAATTGCTCTAAATTAAACCCACGGCTTTCTAATTTCCTAGTAATTACGATCTGGCCCCAATTTAACTATATAAGCATAAATTTAACTAAATAAGCTTATAAACTTAAATTAAAATGGCCTAATGACATGGCCTTATTACAACCTTGAACTTGTAAAATAAATTACACAATAAATGTCTCAAAATATAGCATATATTCTCGGCCTCACTTTGATTTAATTATTTTTCCACATAATGTCATAATTTGACCATTATGTTAATTAAATCTCTTAAATGACTAGCTTAATTTATCTTAGTCATTTGTTTCCATTTTTAGGTCAATATGACCCATATTTATATTTTCACTCTCGGCCATATATATATATATATATATATATATATAATATATATATTTATATATATATATGCTTAGAAATTATAAAAATCATAAGTTTAAGGTGTTTATACCTTGATTAATCCTTGTATGAGCTCGGTCACTTGTAGGGAAATTCACCACACTATGTAGACATGTTTAATACACCAAAATAAATATGGTTATACTCCAAGCTTGAGCTTAACCATAAGGAATAATTAATGTAAGATTTAAGACAAAAATCACCTTAAAAATGCAAGGAAACTTCTAGGTGGATTCGGCCTGAATCAAACACACCACAAGGTGTTAGATCCACCATATTGACATAGGAAATAGCTAGATCACAACAAGCTGCCTTGTTATTAGGTTTTACCTTGGAAAAATGCCTTAAAAGAGGGTATTTCTCTTGGATCTCGGCCACCCTTGCTCCAAATGGCTAACCAACTGAATGAACATGTAAATATGAAGATTATGAGTGTATAAACTCATAAAAATTCAAGGAAGAAAACCGCTTGAAGGATTGAGAGGCTTAAGGTATGTTTTTACCTTAAAATGCAATTTTGAGCAACCTTGGTCCCTCTACTTGCTTCAACCGAGTTTAGCTGCTGTTCTAACCTTAGAACACTGAGAATGAGCCATAGGAACAGATGAGCCACAAAATCTAAGTGTAGGTAGTGAAGAGATGAAGAAAAAGAGCTAAAAATGACCTTAAAACCTTACCTTAAGAGCTTAGGAATTAGATCTGCCTTCCATGCTCAAGAACAAGGCTTGAGAGCTTCTAGGAAGGGTGAAGGCTCGGCTGGGCAGGCTGGAATCGGACAAGGAGGGAGTGAATGAGTGGAAAGGCTTGAAATAATTGAAAAAGGTAAGTAAATTTTCAAAAGCAAATGGTATTAGGTAGAAGTTGTCTAACAATGATTGTGAGCTGTCTCCTCTCCTCTTGCCAGCCGATTTCCATGGGGTCAAATGGGTCATTAATTGACCATTGATCATACTTGGTCAATTTGACTCAAACGGGCCCCCTTGTGGAGTTTTAGTAATATTTTAATATTAAATTTGTAAAAATTTGTAAATTTCTGGAATTAAATTCCTAATATGTATAATGTGATATATTATCATATTTAAAGGTAATTATAACCTTTAAGCCCATTAAAAATCAATTTAGAAGGCAATCTCACAAAAACGTGCTTTAAGGTGTTTTAGTGCACATTTTTGTGTCACAGGGTGTTCCTGAGCTTAGTTCTCCTTGAGAACGGTTTTGTTGTGTTCATTACTTCATTATAATACTTAGGAATCCACTTTGGATCCTATTTGAGGTCATACAATCTTTATGGTGTCTTAAAGCACATTTTTGGCTTTACCGATCTTAAGGCGTGTTTTGCCTTGTTGAGATCTTTTAGATTGTTCCCCAATAATATTTAGATGCTTATTAATCATCTTAGATCATTAATAGATCATTTAATTATATTTTAAAGGTTAGGGGTATTTCAATATGTAGCATATTTCTCTTTGTATAACTCTTCTGGTTTACGTATTAACCGTGTATACTTGTATATATATATGCATACATGTATGTTCTCAGCAATTCCAATGTAATACCAATATTATATTAAACCTCTTAGTATTTTCCCAACATACACAACCTTCACTCTTAATAATTATGATTTTCACTGATAATTCTACCTCCTCAAATTGTATTTAACGTTATATCGTTCCTCAAATATTTCGTAACTTAAACTTTAACCCAATTATTTATATACTTTATATAAGTATGTTCCCACCAATTTAATGTCACACTAATATATACACTCATATCCTCATAATTTTCTAAATTCCGTACGAACTTTAAAATTCCACTTCGTCTTAATACATATATATATATGCATATTTACACACATCTATATACATAGTCTCGTAAATGCTGATGTTTGTTTATTAAATTTTTACCCAATTACCATTCAAAGTCTACAGTTTTATTATTTCTACCCTTATAATTAATACCAATTTCTACAATTGATTTTCTAATCATTTTAATCATTCACATAAACATTTTACTAAGAAGTTATTAATCCTATTCACAACTAACCAATTTACCACTCAATCATTTAATCTCCACTCTTATAAAATCAATACCATTTTTTTCGGTGTTTCTTAATTGCCAAAAATCCACTAAATCAACATATTTACCCAACTTAAAGTTACACTTAACCATTAAACAAACCAAATCTGATGTGCTCTAATATCGGACTATCAAAACAAAATACCAATTTTTTTCAATGTTTCTTAATTGCCAAAAATTCACTAAATCAACATATTTACCCAACTTATAATTACTAATACCACATCGTAAGCACCAATATGATACAAAACATAACTAGAAATCCTAGTGTTGAAATTAGTGCTTCAATGGGGGTTTTTTTGCTATCTCTTTTCTTATTAGCACCTATTTCCACCCAGCCTTCAAGAGAAACTAATTCACGTTAAATAACCCAATTGCAAATTACAGCCGCCTATTCATCACCCACAAGCATAGGAACAGAGACCTTAATACTGAAACTTCCACCTTTATATCCCTTAACATTCATCAAATCTACATTCATATAATACTAAACATAATCAGAACCCTTACCACCCCAAATTAATTTCTTCATTTTCTTTTGTTTCTGGGAATGGATAACCAATTTTTTATTTCTTGGTTGTTTTCCGCAAGGAAGCATAAAGAAACGGAAGGTAGAGAAGTTAGGTTATAGGTATGGTTTATGTTAGACAATAAAATTGCGAGACATGTATGGAAATATACCTCCAGATTTCGGTTTTGGACAAAGGCAGAGCACCGCCTTGTTTTCCTTTCAGAGTTTGGTCTTTCCAACTTCACAAAAGAAAATTAGTAGAAGTAAGGTGGGTTTTATCATCACTGATTTTGAATCCAGGACACTAAAATTTGAGGAGGAGTTCAGAAGGAGGAGGTGGAAATAAATTGAGCATTACCGTTCAAACCGGTTTATATTTGGTGGATGTTTAACAATTGCAGAAATTTATCCTAGCAGAGCACAACCATAAGAAGAGGATGAAGGCTGTTGCAGTAAGGTCTCCAGTCTGGCGTGCGAGCAGTAGTTTAAAGTGATTACCGCTGAAGTGCATTATACAAGTAGAAGGTAAGGAGATGTGTAAGGCACCCCACCTTCAACCTGGTGTTTGATATGTAGATGTCTGGTGGTTTAGTGTTGTACTGGCTCACGACACCAGTAGAGAATGAAAAGAGAGCGCCTTCAATCTGGTGTGCGAGGAGTAGTACGCCAGCACCAACGATGAATTCGGTTCTGCTTGAATCTAATGAATGAGATGCAGTAGTGATTTACCACTACAGAGTGCACCGACAAGAAGATATTGTGGAGCATGTATGGTTGCCAGTAGACACACGAAAGATTGAAGAGACTGGAGTGTTGCTGAGGGTGCAGTTTGACAGTTATTTACAGGAAGAGGAGTGAGAGAGTGAATGAGATTGCTGGCACAACCATAAGAAGAAGAGTGAGAGAGCTTGTTGTTTAGGGTTGTAAAATTTACCGTGGGCAGAGAGTGAAGAAGAGGGCTGGAACATGTACGTTCTTTTACCAGTGAGGGTTTGGGAAGAAAGAAAATAAGAAGGTGAAAAGTGGTGGCGGAGGGTTGTGTAGAATGAAGATGAGGAAGGTTAGCATGACGTGGCATATTTTCCACCATGTAAATTTTTTTTCCATCTTTTAATAGTTAGGGAGGTAATGTTAGTGTTAGTTTACAATTTAATAAATTAATATGTCTCAGTCCATTTTCACTCTATTTGAATTATTTAAGTGCTTTCATATCTTTAAAAAATTCATCTCCACTAACATATAAATATTGTTATAATTTTGTGTAATTTATATATTACATGTTATATCCATTTTCTTTTATTATTTAATTTATTCCTTTAATATACTCTTAAATCTAAGGATATATTCTATAGCATAATCAGATCAATTAACTATTGCTTTGTTTTAATATATTCTATTAGTATACTTCAATCAATTAATCCTTATATTATTTTCTATTTTACTTTAGGACTGATATGTTTGGTGTAGGGTTTAATACACCCATTTTAAACCATATAAATATTATACAAATACTCAATTACAATTTAAATAAACTCATTTAATCATAAGGAAACTTGTTAATATATATAATGAATTCTAGCAAACCAGTTTTAATTATAAGGATATTTATTCCTGCCATGGAGTTTAGTAAACCTTATGAAATAATCATATATTTCTTACATGATCCATAATAAGACTTACTTAATAAATCTTTTTAAATTAATGATCACTATTTTCATACCATCTTAATATTGTCCTTGTTATTATTTTATGTACTTCCTTGTACATTATACATTATATACATTATATAATATCATTGTTGATATTTATTTTCTCTATTTGAGGTGTTTAACGATTCCCCTTTTGACCCGTACATACGTTTATACAAAAATTTACAGTTATAGTTAAATAAACTCTTTTTTAACCTCCTCAAGTTCATTATATTCTATTGTTTTTTTTACATATTACGATATTTAACCTTTCATTAATCAGCTTCATCTAATTAATTTATTATTAATTAGGGTAATTAATATTTGGGATATTTCAGTATTTGATTTCTAATTGGTTTGCGTTTCGCCATTTTAGGCGAAAACGTGACGTCTTTTGTGCCGATTTCGTAACCAAAATTCTAATGGCTCTAAACTTACCCAAATAATCTTATAAGGTGTCTAAGACCTTATTTTCACTTCTAAAATATTTAGGACTCGGTTTTTGATGTAAAAATAATTAATTATATTTTCGTTTATATCTCTTTTTCTAAACCTCCACAATGTCGTTTTAGGGTTTGATAATGTTTCTAACGACTTCTTAGGGATTATTTAAATATTATAGTATTCCCTTTTTACTTATTTAAGGACATTTAATTCCTCAACCTCTCATTAATTACTATTATTTAATTAATTGATGATTAATTAAAGTAATTAATATTTGGGATATTTCAAAAAACCTTATTAAATAGATTCGTTTTGAAGAGCCAAAGGGATAAGGATTAAGTGTGGAGCAGAGTGAGGAGATTATTTGATGAGGATATCAAATGAGTATGGAATGAATGATTGGGATGTAATGAGGGTTTTAAGGGATGAACCCGATTTGGAGTTCCAGTTTGAGAACTTTGAGAAGTGTGGGTGTTGTTTGAATTTTGAGGGAGACTTTAATTGTCTTAAAGAATGTTTGAGTTGCTTGAAGAGAAATATTTGGTTATCAAGAAGGGTGGTCTTTTGTAGAGCTAAGGGGTATTTAGGTCTTTTTTGTGAAGTCGAGGGTATTTTGGTCTTTTGAGAAGCCAATGACGTTTTGGGTTTTTCAAGAATTTTCGGGTTTTAGCATGGTTGAGTTTTTGAGGAGATCAAAGTTTGGAAGTATTCTAGGGAATGTTTTGTAGCAAAAAGCATTTCGAAGATGTTTGGTTTCGAAGATGAGTTGGTCCTTGAAGCAATCGGGAGTTAGTGTATAAATTTGTAAGAGGTTGGAGGAATGTAAGGGTTTCTGGTAAACTTGAATTGTCGATGGAAAGAGAAATCGGGATTATCTGCCGGTATGCCTAGTTTTGAACCATTGAAGGTTCTTTGAGATTGAGATTTTGAGAAGTGAAACATTTTAAGCGGATAAGACTATAGCGTGTTTGAGTTTTGGAAAGGCTAGATAAGAAGGGTTAGTGAAAGTTTATGAAAGCTTAAGGCCTTGATGGAGGGGTTGGATTGAGTTTTTCAAAATGGTCTCTCTAAAAAATTAAAATTGAAAACTGTTTTATTTTTTAGAATGGCATCCTGAAGGATCACCCATGTACCCCCCTCGAACATGACACTTAATTAACGGTAAGTGTCGAGGTTCGAAAGATGGGGCAATGTGTGTATGTCAAAAATTAGGGTTTAGAGAGAAACACCTTGAATGAGATACTCTCAGTCAAACCCTAATAACGTTTCTAACTCCCTAGTTTTAAAACATTGACTGAAAACATTGAAATCGAATAGAATGGAGCCAGACGATTCTAAAATCCTGGCTGCAACTAGGAAGACAGTTACATCCCTAGCACCTCGCCTTGTTAAAATCTAGGCTGCAATTAAGGGAGAGTTAGTCATCCTGATGCCCCGCCTAAAGAAATCCAGACTGCGACAAGGGATGTTACGACCCTAGTGCCCGCCTCGGATTTTATTTTGGAAAGGAATACAAGTAATGTCTGACTAGGAGAAAAATGTTTTGAAGGTGTTAGACATTTCCTGTCTCCCGAAAACGGTTTATTTTTTAGTTTGATTTGAAAACCAATTTAGAAAAAAGGTTGTTTTGAAGTTTGGATTTTTTAAATTTTATATTCTATTTTACATATGACTTTATGACATAATATAACTTATTTCCTATAAATAATTTAAATTGATGAAAAAAAGATAATTTGAAAATATATGGTACAAATTATGGTAACTAATTGGTACCAGTTATGGTGCTTAATTGGTAGAAAAATTGATATAAATTATGTTAAAATTTATGACTAGTACCAGTTTTTCTACCAATTAAGCACCTTACCAATTAATTACCATAATTTGTACCATACATTTTCAAATTATCTTTTTTTTTATCAGTTTAAATGATTTATTCGAAATAAATGATATTATGTCATACAATCATCTACAAAATAGAATATAAATTAAAAAAAAGATTCCAAATATTAATTTTAATTTTTTTTGAATAAGTAATTTAAATTGGTAGAAAAATAATTTAAAAATGTATGGTTAAAATTATGGTAATTAATTGGTATAAATTATGGTACTATATTGGTATGAATTTGTAGAAAAATTAGTATAAATTATGTGTTTAAAACTCTATATTCTTTAAATGATACTAAATAATTTTGAAAAAATATAAGAAATATTTTTTTTCAATGTTTTATGATATTTTAATATTTTTTTATTTTTATAAATTTTTAATAATGTTTTAATTTTTTTCATTGTTTTATATATATATTTTATAGTATTTTGAATTTTAGTGAATTTTTTAACACTTAGGGACGTATTGTGAATTTTAAAAGTACTTTGTTAACTGGTAGAGATATTTTGGTCTTTTTTTATGGTCAATGACATAATGATATTTCATGGACTTTGTGACATTTAGTGACTTTTTTTATTACATTCATGAATTAACAAAAAATATAGTAACATTTCATGAAATTATAAACAAGAAAAAAGAAAAGAAGAGAACAAAGCCTAAATCATACAGGCCGTACCGTAAGCCCGTAACCAATATGGCCGGCCTTTCGTTTTTATAATGGACAATGGTGCACTAACACGGAGTCGGCGGGTTGCTTGGCCAGTGAATTAGCGACGTCAATAAAAAACATAACCCACCAACCTAAGTTTCCCGCTTTCGCTCACCTCGAATCTTAGAGCCTACGAGTCCGAGCGGGCCCACCCTTCCGGCGCACGGCGTCTTCTGTTTCTTCCTTTATCCGCCCCCGATCTCACATTTTGCTTTTGTTCTTATCCGTCTTTTCTTTTCCCCTTGCGTTCCCGTTAGCATTTGAAATTCTAGGGTTCGGCAGAGAAAAGAAGAATGGGGAGGCATCGAAGCCGGAGCATTAGTTACAGTCCCCGTCGCAGCCGCTCTCCGCCGCGTAGAAGACGCCACGACCCTCACGAGAAACGAACTGGTTTGCTCGTCCGTAACGTTGCGCTCAATTCCAGGTAGAACTCGTCTCTCTCTCTCTCTCTCTCTCTCCTCTCTCTCTCTCTCTCTTCTCTCTCTCTCTCTCTCTCTTCTATCTTGTGTTCATGTATGTGTTTAACGGTGTGTCATTTGGTAACACCAGAGCGGGCTTCTGCGTTTGGTACGCACTAGGATTAGGATTATTCTGGGCCTGAACAGCTATTTTATTCCATTTTTGTTCATGTTTGTGCTGCGTGTTTGTGTTTCTGTCCAGTGAAGGACATTGATATGTGCTGGCCAACTTTAGTTGATATGAATTGGAAATTTCGGAGAAGAGAATATGACATCATTTATTTCTGTTTTGCAGGCCGGAGGACCTTAGAATCCCATTTGAACGCTTCGGTCCTGTGAAGGATGTATATCTTCCAAAAAACTACTACACTGGGTACGTGCTAAATTCAGTATAAGTTTCTCATGCTTCATTGGTTGATAGTTAACACCATACAAATTTCAATTGAATTTGTTGCTGTATATCTCTGTTTGCTATAGTATTTTGATGGACTATGCTGTATTTGACTTTCAATTACAGTAATAATTATCTAGTTAAAATTAGTGGAATCATGCCTCTACTATGTTAGTAATTTACCCTGGTAAAGAAACTAGTTAAGATGTTTTTACGGATTGGAGAGATCATCAAAGAAAAATCATGCCATTTAATGCTTTCATTACGGCAGTGTCTTGCTTATGGTTTCTCCTGGGCTTAATGCTCCTATCCTGGGGCTGCTCATTTTATTCTGTAAAGCTTTCTATCCGCAAGGTTAGGTAACTCACTGACTTGCCCAAAACTGTTCAAAGAAAACATTGAAGTACAGCGTTATAGTTCAGTTCTTTTTTTTTTTTCCCAGTGTTATCCAGTTAGTCATTATCCTGTTTCTGCGGTAATGCTAGTACTGTTAAGCCTTTTTATTTCGATGTTCTTTCTTTTGTGCTGTACTTGCCTTGTTAAGGTTCAATGGTTTAAGTTTTTGTATTTATGCTACCGCTCACTTGTATGTGAAATCATCAAAGTTACATTGGATGCAGTTCATTTTTGGTCCAATATTCTATAGAGCCTAATTCTTCTAGACCATTGTTAGAGTTGTATCTGCAGGCCTTGTATTTTAATAACATCCCACACAGTGCTGTAAGAAAGTTTCATTTCTGTTGACAGGGAGCCAAGGGGATTTGGATTTGTTAAGTTTCGATATCCTGAGGATGCAGCAGAAGCGAAAGATAGACTAAATTACACTGTTATTGGTGGGCGGGAGATAAGGATAGTTTATGCTGAAGAGAACCGCAAAACTCCACATGAAATGCGAAGGAGAACACGCCCAAGGTGTGCTTTTGTTTTCTCATTTCCTTTTCTCTTTCCCCATGTGTTGTGCTGTGTTGTATTTAGTTAAGGGTCCATGAGGGGGGGGGGGGGGGGGGGGGTCCTCTTATTAATCTGTCCGGTAGTCCGTAAGTTGCATCTGTTGCGATTAAATCGTCCATGTGCTTTGTGTGCAGTGACAGACGTGGAGGAAGTTCTCAAAGGAGATCTCTTTCAAGATCTCCTAGGAGGCGAAACCGTTGTTAGTTGCACCTTTTGATTTTATTCACTTATATATTCTCTTCTGTTCTTTTTTAGTCAGCTTCCTAAATGTTTCTTGCTATCACAGCATACTCAAGATCACCATCCCCAGCCAGGCATTATTCAAGGTGTGTATGTGGATAGTGGTTCCATGGTATCTTCTAGTGATCATGATATTTTTAGTTCATATATGTCATTGATAGTTTTTTTTTTAAATATTTAAGTGAGGGTGAAGCTAATGGTCAGTAAGCAGTTGAGGCTTATATTGGTTTCTATTGACCTTGTGTGGTAATACCATGTCCTTGAATGTATTAATGTGATGGTTTCAGCTCTACTGCTTAAGTGTGGACGTTATATCTTAGTATGTGGCTTCTTTGTGGGGATTGCTATCTGTATTTACTGGCAAGTTGTGGATAGTGGCTTTAGAGTGACTGTAGAAGAATAATACTGGTGTGGTTGCATCTCATAAATGATTGAGTTTGTTGCCTTGTTTTTGCATACAATCCAGTTAAGAAAGTTCTTAGAGCTTAAAGTTGGTCAAAGAAAGAATCCGTCTTCAGAGAAGGAAAGCCATTCAAAAGTTTTTACCAGTAGAGATATGATGAGATTCATCCAGAAAGGTAGTTTGTTTTAGAAAGTTGGGCAAAGAGGGCAGTGACGTTATTGGATGCTGCAACCCGTGCATCAAAGTTTTAAGGCTTAATCCAAAATCTCTCTGGACAAAGTTTCATGTTTTTGTTCAGAGTTTCTGGCCGCTCAGGTAAAGGCATGAAATTTTTGTTCAAGTAGAACTTTTGAGCTTCTATCTTGTATGATCTTGAGCAGATGAGCCCAGAGATCTATTTCTGATTCCCATGTCAACAAAATGTCATGCATGAGCTATGCCCTTTTTTGCAAATGATGCTCTTTGAATGATGTCTTACTGAAAAGCTTACCTGATTAATGGTCAATTTATTTTGCTTGTTTGGTGATACAGATCTGTTTCTGCATCACAGTCACCTCGTGGGCGATATTCACATTCAAGGGAAGCTTCTGTTCATGATGAAAGAAGATACAAGTCATCTAGAAGGTCTCGGAGTCCAAAGGTTACAAAAGAATATAGATCATCAAGATCTCCTTCGAGGGATGCATCTCCATTTGATGAGAAGGCTTACAGGTCATCTAGAAGGTCTCAGAGTCCGAGGGATGCTTCTCATGATAAGGACTATAGAGCACCAAGGTCCCAAAGCCTGAGAGATGCTACCCCTGATAAGGATTATAGATCATCTAGGAGGTCTTCTGGTTTGGTGGAAGAACCTTTACCAGATAAGAGTGATTTCAGATCATCCAGATGGTCTTGCAGCCCAAGGGATACTTTTCATGATAGTGACTACAAATCATCCAGAAGGTCTGGTGGTTCAAAGGAGGAATCCCCATTGGATGAGAAGGAACCCCGTGGTTCCGTCTCTCCTAGGGGATTTGGTCCTGATGATAGCAGGGACAATTCAAAAATGGGGTCCCTGAGTCCTGATCCAGGTGATGCAGAAGCCTTGAGAAAGCCTGCACCAAGAAGTCCTAGAGACATATCTCCTTCTTTTGAAAGGAAGGGCAAGTCAAAGATCAGATCTAGTCCCAAGCATCACTCCCCTGATAGTGAGAGATACTATCAGTCAAATCGTAGGTCTTTAACTCCAGCAGAGAATGGTGTTCGAAAGGGAAGGGTCAATGGACCTGATCAGTCACCAAGTGCATGCAATGGTCATAACATATCGACATCACGTTCTCCTTCCTGATCTTACTGGTAGGTGCATCTCATCATTTGAGTTGTTGCTGTGGTTCAATGTGTTAGAACCCCTGCACCATTTTAAGAGAGTTTTTTTCTAGTGGCTGTGAGGGTTCCGTAGACACTTTCTGTTTTATTTTCATCCAGCTCTTATATTAGAAGCTTACGTATAATCTTAATGACTTGTCTATAAACAAACTGGCTGAAGCACTAGTAGCAGAAGTCACAATGTCTAGCCAGCCCATTAATGTAAATTACTTGATTGCAGCGTTCTACTGCTGAAACGTGCTATTGGGCAAGTCTCTGTTTGTTATGTACGAAGTTGTGGTTTTTTTCAACAACTTTTTGCTGACTAATTGTTCTCATTACATTCAGGATCCCTTCATCTTACAACCGTGGATGGTCTTGTCGAACATACCAGTAGGGAATTTTTGCTTCAGATATATCCCTCTTCTCCGCACTTACTCGAGTGAAAGGTTGTACTTGAAAGCATCTTGCAAAATTGTGGGCGAGACTTAGAATACAGTGTTGTTTCTTTTGTGTTGGTGTACGTTAAAGCAACTTAGCTTCTGAAGAACAATCAATCTGTATGATTCCTGCTTTTAGGGCGCAGTCGATATATTTATTACTCATCTATAACGTTCTAAAAAAAAAAAGATATATTTATTACTCATCTATGAATGCGTCTCCACTTTTGTCGTATTTTAACATTTTCTGTACGTGAAAAGTACAAATCCCAATTCCAAAATAGTAAAGTTAGAGTATCTGTAGTAGAGTAAGGCCCCTGCGAGGCGAAACTTGGCCTTTGAATTTATGGGAGCTTATTCAGCCTAAGACTGCAGCAACTAATCGTGGAGCTTTATTAGGAAGTGTTTGGTGGGAAGATCAAATATAGTCCCAATCATTCGAAGAAAGACATATACCCTCTCCATTTCTCCATTATCCCCGTTCTTTTCTCTTGTTCATATTCAAAATTTGGGGTTTCCATGGGTGCTAGCAAACCCTTCCTTGATGAAATCAACGATATTTGTGGTGGTCTTTTTGCAATGTAATTCAGCATACGGTAATATGGTAGTATGGAGAAAGGAGGAAGAAAGAACGAAGGACAGATGATGGAGGAAGAATAGATGATGTGGGGATGACGACAGGAGCAGGGATAGAAATCTAGCTGGGTCTGGGAACTACAGGGAACTAGGAGAGGGGATTCTCGGATAGAAGATAACAATATGGATAACTTTTTGTTAACGTAGATAGGAACGTGAAAGTAAAGTTCTCTTTGCCGCTCAGGGTCATGGGTGTACATTGTCTGACGTACTTCCCTACTAGCATTAAGATTTCATGTTTCGGTCTAACACAGTCCAATCAGGATCTATGGCTCTCTCAACTGAAACTTAATGTTTGGCTGCTGAGAGTATTAACTCTTCCAGTAAACAAATCCTCTGGAATCTCTGGCTACCATCTTCCCCTTCTACCCTTCAAACTTGCAACGTTCGCTTCAGTAAAAAATGGAGTTTTTTTTTTTTCTCTTCAAGTTTTTCTTTCCTGGCCTGGATCGTTACTATTGGTTATTGTGTAAGCTTTCGGGTAGTGAGGGCTTATCTGGTCTCTAGGATGTATCTCTTTCTTTAGTTGTGATTTCGTGTCTTTGTTGAGCTGGGAGCCGAAACTTAGAGACGAGATGTGTGTCTGTTTGAAGCTGGTTAGCCATCTTCAGAGTTGGTGGGATAGATAAGTGGTTTTTTCGTCAGCCAGAGAGTTAGTGGGTGGTCTGAGTTCTTAGCTAGTGGAAGGTGGTGAGTTTAGCTAGAAATATTCGGCAACTCTTGTTCCCTCTCTTTGGTCTAGTTACTGGTGGGCAAAGGTTTAAAAAAAAACGAAGGAATATGGAGCAAATAACTTCTGATTGTGAGCACATGTGTATCCACCCTGCTAAAACTGAATAAGATTGATGGAGAAATAGGGATGGATGACAATGGGTGATGGGTACCCGTTTCACCCGACCACCGATTCCGATAAAATGGGTGAAACACTAGTAAAAAATGAGTGAAAAATGGGCAGGTGAAGCGGGTGACGGGTCGGGTTGGGTGAACATTTTCCACCCGGTCATCCGGTGCATTCATCCGACCCGTCACCCGCATGTATGTGTTATTGAACAAATATGGGTATATTTTTAGTATTTTGTTGGTTAATACTCTATGTTTAAGATGTTATTGACATTTATTGATGTAATTCGTATTATTGAACAAATATGAGTATTTTTATTGAAAAACTCAGCTTATATAAATGTTGAAGGCTAAAAATGCTTGTTTGAAAAGAAAAAAAAACGGGTGATAGGTTCACCCGTTTCACCCGCATCACCCAGGGGTGAAACGGGTGACCGGTGATGAATTTGCGGGTGACAAGTCGGGTGATGTGGGTGAAAAGTGGGTGATGGGTCGGGTGGAGCGTCACCCAACCCAAACCCGACCCATTGTCATCCCTATAGAGAAACTTTACTGCAAAGTCAATCTACCCTAGGTATGAAGAAAGTTGTGTATGACAACAATGTTCTTAGAATCGTGATTCTAGTGTAGGATCATGAGTCAAGTGTAGGATCGAAAGTGACCCATAGGATTAGATTGTGGGATCGTATATTGTTCAAAACAATATACATATGTTACAAACAACTTCTTTCTAAAATATTAAGATTGAATTGAATAAGAAAATACAGCATTATAGAAAAAAATTTATAAATGAAGACCACAACTATGACAATACACTTACAAAATTAAAATATACATAAGCAACATTTTGAATTCTCATAATATTGTCCATAAAAAAGACAAAATAAAATGAGATAGGTTAAACATAAAACAAATTCACAGACTTCATAATTTTTATGCGCGTCTTTATTTCTTTCATCACCCTTCCAACAAATATTATGAGCTACAAGTTCTTTACTTACTAAATAATAAGTCAAAATGAGTTCTACCAGCTTATTGTTTTAATTATAAACCAAGAAAGAGAAAATGATAAGAGTGATCAATCATATTTTATACATTTGTATTAGTTCTTTTAAGTTATTTTTTCATTTTCTACTTTAGAGTTTATAACTTTGAATTTCCAACATATACAATATTAAATAAAACTTTAAATGTTATACATTTTTGAACACCTAGATACATGTTGTAATCTTTCATGCTGGAGAGTAACAAAAAGTGATATTTCAATGTAAATCCTTATCTACTCAATGACCTCAAATATATCTACATATAAAAGTTGTTTTTAATAGCATCCACTTGCAATGTTCAAAGTCATGGTATGAACTTTCTACAAAATTTTAAGAAATTTTTGTTTCCTTAGATTTTATTACGATATAATTCACATTGATATGAAAACAAACAAAAAATAAAATTGAGAATGTAGGATCGTACTAAGGATCTAGAGTGTAGGATCGAAGAATCATGCAATTGAATCGTAATCCTGTGACGATCCAGCACTGTAACACCCCATCTATAAATACAATGATCGTCTCCCCTAAGTCCATCTCGTACATTTACAACGCAGCGGAAAAGTTCTACTAAATTGGTGTTACCGCCGTTAGTCACCCACGTGACTAACTAGGCCTATTCTCTTAACAAGTCACGGTCTGACTAACCGGATAATTACTCGAGCATCTAAAACATTACAATTCATAAATCACAACTTATACCGAGTATCTCATGTCCTAATACATCATACTAACATCTCATCAATTTACTAAACGAGTGTACATGCATAACTCGTGTAACAAATGTAAAAGTGACCCGAAGTACTCTACCCGCTCCCACTCTCAGGTTGAGTCTTCGTCCGGTACCTACCTGCAAAGTTTAAATCATAGGCCCCAAGGGGCTTAGCATATTGCTGGTATAGAAAACGTGCAGCCCACAAGCTAGCTGGGTTACACACGACTACTTTGTCGTATACACGCAATTGTTTATTCATACAAATAATAATAAGAAGTACGATAACAAACAACACATTTATGTGAAACATTCACAGCTCAAATAAATCGAACGTCGTAATGGACGTCCATTGATGAGTAATTTAGATTCCTAAATCCTGAGGCCTGAGATTTGTTTAGTTCTCGTGTTTGACCATACCTTATAAGTGTCAACCGTTCTCTTAATAGAACTAGTTGTTCTCTAACTGAAATGTTTATTTTGTGGGTCATGGTAACCCTAGCCAATGAGTTATTAGCTCCATTGGTTTAATAAACACTAATTCTAAGTTATGAGGGGTGTAGGCTTGACCCTCCTGCGCCCTTGAATTTGCCTCCCATCTCGAACTGTTCACTCGAGATGGTCGGGTCAGGTTTGTCAACCCTAGGCGGAAGACAGATCTGATACAGATGCCGACCTCCTAACCTGAACATGCATGACCGGAGTCAGTCCCGGATTCCTCTTCTCCCAAGTTCCAGTTAGCTGAAGTCCCTTTGACGATTGGTTAGTTAAACTTCTCTCGGTATTAACCAACTAACAATAGGGAATATTTGTAACCTTATACAATTGTTATTAAACATAGTTAATGAACAAGCTCTGAATCAAATCGTGTTAGTGTACAATGTACGCACAATAACAATACCATAAATCGGTTTTATGCTTAATCCTGTTTGGTCGTATCACAATAACACATAGCACACAAACCGAGGTAGACCTCGTTAGCAAACAAGCTACAAGAATCCCATACCATACACCGGAGATTGGCTAGCTCTTAATCCCACGTTCGCCTAATCCGCCGAACGCCTCTGACTTATCTAGATCTGTAACCAGAACTAGTATTAGTATCCTGTGTCTTAGAACTCATTTGGTTCTCTTATCAACTTAAACCTCTTCCTAGGTTAACCCGGGTATACCGTTAAACGGGTTCGTTCATTTAGGAGCGTTTTCGAGCTCAATTACAATTCATTAACACACTAACGTCGTTAGCAGTTATTTAGTTGCACAGTTAGCAACTTTAGACTTATACGGACCTTGTATTAGGTTTTCGTAGTTTTCACTATTCATCCGTGTTTCACTATTCATTTATACGGTCTCGTAGTTTACTATTCACCATATTTCAATATTCATTTATACGGTCTCGTATTTTACTATTCATCATATTTCACTATTCACGTATACGTATTTTACTATTCATGTATACGTCTCGTATTTGACTATTTATATATACATAGTTACTATTTGTAACACCCCTAATACGCACATGATACTAAATGAAATCGCAGCGGAATTAAATAACTAAACAGTAACTAACGTTTCGGTGCTACAACGCCGTCAACCACCCACGTGGTTGACAAGGCAGAATAAATACAAGTGTACCGGTCTGATGATCAGACTCCCGAGCATAAAACTAAACCATAAATACATTATATACAATACCGAGTACTACATACATTCTTCACTGTAACACATCACTGTTAACCGCAACAACCAAATGTATATAACGCCACGGGAGCACAGGCGCATCCCGGGCCACCATCCCAAAAGTATACAAAAGTAAATCACATCCTAGGATCTAGAGCCACTCCGCTTCTTCGATCCTCATCCTGCAGTAAAAGAAATATGGATCCCCCGAGGGGGTCAGCAACCCTTGGCTGGTATGGCTAACGCGCAGCCCATCGGCTACCGGGATACGCGCAGCTAATTGTCATGATAACATGGCATTCATATATATACATAACATAACATAACATATGGCTGAGCATCAATGATGCACAGCACACCAACACATACACAGTGGATTTTCACTCCACGATAACAAACCACAAGGGTCAAATAACACAAGAGCCTAGAGAGTGATTCACTCTCATGTCAAGCTCGTTAAACACACTCATTACCGTTCTGTTAGACGAACGAGTAACTTAAGTCACAGATGGTTCGGATTTAGTGACCCGAACACACCACACAAACACAGGTTCCCACTAAACCGATCATAAGTCAGAATAGGTAAGCTTTGGAAGAAGCTAGCGGGAGATCGAACGCCAAATTAAGGAGAACAATCTTAACAACATAAGAGTCGAATCTGATTCAGATATCTACTCTTAACTTACATGCATGACCGGACAACCGGATTCCTCACTTCCCAGTTAACACTTGTTAGAAGTTCATAGTGGAACTTAACATCCAACACACAATAGGTGGTAAGTCATGTTAGACACACACGAGGGAAATGAGTCACAACATTACATAACCATAATATGAACAACTGTAAACTCATTACATGTTTAAATCTTATAACGTCATAAACACACAGAAAAACATACAACACACAAACCGGTGTAAACCGCTAGACAACAGACTGCAAGAAAACCATACCTTGGTCCTTGCCTCGTTTGGTTTCCTCCGTAGGTCACTCCTATACATAATTCAAGAACGTCGGTTAATTAACTTACTTAACCTCCAAATTTACTAAGTGTTTAACATAATTATTTGACATGTTTAATGCCTAACTTACCCTAGGTTACCTTCATTATATACCCTAGGGTTAACTACATAGGTCACATTCTTTTCTTTTCTTTTTTTTTTTTACGAGTTTAGGTCCGACCGACCTTGCCGACCGGACTTGTCCAAGTCCGGTCGATTCCAGAACATATTTCCGTCAAAATTTTCTACTCCGACCGACCTTGTAAGTCCGGTCGCATGTTCGGTCTATTCCCGAGAGTTTCTTCCCTTTGAAAATTTAGCCCGACCGGACTTGCCAAGTCCGGTCCTATGTCCGGTCGATTCCAGTAACTCAATCCGTACAGAAAATACAAGCCCGACCGACCTTGCAAGTCCGGTCCCCAAGGTCGGTCCATTCCAGAAGCCAATTCTCGCAGGGTAAACTGGGCCCGACCGAACTTGCAAGTCCGGTCTGCCCCAAATCTTTGTTTTCCTTATTACATTCAACTCCAAACTTCACCCCATATAATCTAGTACTCCCTAACCTCATTTGGGCACTTTAAACACACCTCAAGACATCCTTAAACACTCACAAAACTCTTTTTCTAATTCCTTAAATCTTTACTTATTTCCTTGTAAATTCCTTAACACTTACAACATTTTACACTAGGTTTCTAAATGGTGTTTCTCACCTATGATAACTACTATCCCAAAATGCTTTCTCCTTATCTTAACATCATCTCCCAAGCATCATCTCTCACAACTAACTCCTTATATCATTACTTCAAATCCTTTTTCAAGTTCATACTTTCTCCTTAATTTACCAAAGTTTGCCTAAGTCTTTACCTAAGTCCCAAAATGACTTTGGTACATACTAAAACCTCAAGCTCATGCCTAAGTCCTTGTTACATCCCAAATCACCTTAATGCATGTTTCTTACACAAGAACAACACTTAACCATTTTAAATACTCCTTAACTTATCAAACTCATTTTAACACTTAGAACTTCACATTTGTTACCTAAATTTCGACATAGGTTCTCCTAGAACATTACTAAACCAAAACACATTGTTTTTACCAACAAACAACCAAGAACACTAAAAATCCATCAAGCACTTATTATACACAAACTCCACTCACAAAGCACTACATCACAAAATAGTGCATAATTTAAATTGCATGGCACTTAGGCCCTTAAATGACATGGCTCTTAGGCCCTTAAGATGCATAAATCATAAACACTGAATTTCCCACAATATATTTGCCTTTAACCTGCAAATACACTCAACAACACATATGCCTTTTACTAAGCTCTTGAGAACACTTTACTAAGTCATTCACCATTTGCTCTTTAGGTAGTTTTAATAAGCATTTATAAGCTCATTTCTCCTAAGGCATTAAACAACATTTGGTTAGTAGATTTACCTCTTTTCCAAACAACTTCTTTCTTGTTTCTTTTAGAAAACCGGTAGGGTATTTGATTCTTTGACAAGTTCTAAACAATATACAAACATTATAATGAGTATTCAAGCTATAAGCTCCATCTCATTGTAAACCCTAATTTTACATTGTTTCAAAAACATTAATGTAGTTGTTTTACCTTGCTCTTTGAAGAGAGTTTGAATATCTAGCAAGAGAGGACTCCACCTAGTCCATGAAGAGTTGGAATGAAGCTAGAACAAGGTCACACAAAGAGCTCCTTCAATATGTATTTTCGGTTACCACAAAAACATGAAGGAAATGAAGTTTTTATTTGAGATTCCTTACCTAGAAGCAAAGGAGAGTAACAATATGTAAAAATACAAGCTCAAGCTCCTTCAATGGAGGAACTCCATGGCACCGAAATGGTGGTCTTGGACTTTTAAGAAGATAGAAATGAAGAGCTTGATGAGAGGAAGAGATTGGTGGTGTTTGTTTTTGATTTGGACAAGTGAGCAAGATTTTACAAGAGATCAAAGAGGAGTTTTAATGGAGGTGGTGTGGTATTACCGTGAGAGAACAGCAAGAAGAAGGAAGAAGAAGGTTGAGACCGTGGGAAATGAAAGAAAGAAATGAGAGAATGAGATAGAATTTGCTTTAGAAGATATTTATACCTTATAAAGTAAAAAGTAGTTTATTTACTTATCTTTACTTACTTAATACATTAATAAGAGAGTGGTGAGTCACCACACTTAAGGAAAACCGGCCCCCTTATTAATATGAGGGTATTATAGTCTTTATTTGTCAATTTAATTACTTATACAACATATGTTACAAAATAGCTTATAAAAATCACTATTCATGAAAACAAGGCACATAGAAGTGAAATTTTTGATTTCCCATTAATATAGACATCCAAATGTGATATTATATAGTACACATATATATTTAAGAGTAATGATGGACATCTAGCCACTCAAAACTCATTTACAAGACAATTTTTCAAAAATGTGCTTTAAGACTCCTTAAAGCACATTTTGTGTTTAAACTTGTTTTCAAGCTTGGTTTTCTTTGGTAATTGGTTAAATTTGTTCATTAGTGTATAAATGAGGTCTTGGTAAGTTCATTAGGTCTTAACCAAGTTTATCCCAAGCTTAGAGCACATTTTGGCTCTTATTGACTTTAAAGCACATTTTGTGTTTTCTTTTGTTTAAATTTGTTTACCAATGTTTCTAAGACTCTTTTTAGTCTTAATACACCATATTTAAGTGTTTATACAATATATTAAGGTTTGGGGTATTTCACTATTCATGTATACGTATTCACTATTCATGTATACGTATTTACTATTCACGTATACGAGTACTATTCATGTACACCAAAATTTTCGTACACATCCGTATGATACTCCGTATCATACGTATTCATTTCTTTTTCCAATATAACTTGTATTTTCATTAAAAATACTTTAAGTATTGATTTCTCCTTTACTTATTAAATTACGGGTATACCCCTCGTATACTTTAATTTATATACGGGTCTCGTTCAACCCCGACTTAACTCTGTTTCTTTTACAACTTGTTTCCAAATTCTTTATTTAATTTCCTTAACCTTCTAAACACATAAAAATGTGTTATTCACATTCCTTACCCATAGTTTTCCTTCAATTTCTATTTTACTCATAATAAGTCCTAAACTTGTTATTCTTATTTCTATTTTCTTCCAAAGTTTTTCTTAATTAATTTCTTTTATACGTTCGGTCAATTACCAAAATATACCCAAGTTTGACCAGTCTTTTATGGTCAAACCCCCTAACTTTCCATTATTTACCATATTACCCCTAAAGTTAATTTAACATAACTTTTTATTCCTTTATCCTTTTAATATCTAATCTTTTGCTACCAATTTTATTCTAGCTCCTCTAAACATTTTACAAACTGTCATTGACCAAGTTTGACCATGTTTGACCAGGGAAATTACCATTTTACCCTTGTGGTCTTTTCTTTTATCCTAACTCATTTATTAACCAATTTAACTCCAATTAATTTCTAATTTTCGTAACTAATTTTCCTACAGATTTTTGAACATCAAAAATCATTTTAAACATCTCTAAACCTCCAGATTTAATTATCTAATGTTATAGTATATAAGTACCATCTTTTATCAACTTTAAATATACCAAAAACCTTATAAATTCCTTATAACACTTATAAACTCTTTATAAATTGTAAACTTAATTCTACAATTATTTTCTCATCACTTAAACTCTCAAAAATACAAATTAACTCATATATGTTTTCGGCCTTAATATTATGTAACCAAAACTCCTCAAATTTTACATATTACTCTTAATTATACTAATTCCTTTAATTTAACTAAGTTAGATAATTTTTCTAACTCATTAATAACCCCTTAATTTTCGGCCATGTTGAAATTCATAGTATATGAATTTTTCTTGTATATTATGATAGCTTATATTGTAGCTTATATCATAAGGAGTATAAATCTAATTTTAGATTTCCAAAATATTAACATTTTAGGTGCTAAAAATTAAATCTAACACCTAACAAAATCGGCCATAATAAACAAGGTACACGATAGATTAGATCATATATAGATCAATACTTAGAACCTTGAAATAGGTAGTTGTAGGATTTACCTTGTATATTTACCATTAGCTTAATATTAAAGCTTGATTTCCTTAGAAATTTTGACAGCAATTTGCTAGAGAAATTGGCTCCAAATTATACAATAAGATGAAGAATAAGATGAGTTAGTATCCCATGCCAATCAGCTGTAACAAAAACCAAAGAATAAGAAGTTTTCAAGAAGGCAATGTTTTACCTCGAGAATCAAAGGCACTTCTTTGTGGTTTTTCCTGAGAATATGGGGGCTCATGAGCTATGGTTGTAAAGCTCTTGAATAGAGGATTCCAACGAGCTATCAATATTGTGATTTGGAGCTAGGACGAGAAAGTTATGATTTCTACAAGGAAAGGTGTTCTTTAAGGCTTAAATCTAAGAACATGGAGTTTTTTTGTGTTGTTTCTTCAAAGAGAGGATGATCTACGACCTTGGAAGCTCTCATTTGACAGGTGAGAGTCCAATTAATGATTCACCAAGGGGACAAGATGATTTGGCACTTCAAAGAAGTCTTGGTTGTTGAAATAGTAGAAAGTTAAAGCATTTTGGACATGGTGACTCACCATATGAGGTCGGCAGCCTTGTGCCTTATTTGACCTGAATTTTTTTGTTTCTATAATGTGTTTATGTAATATTTGATACATTAAACTCGTTCCTAATGACTTATACCATGTGATAGGTATGTTACAAGGCCAAAAATGCCTTAAAACACCTTTTATGTGCTTCCGGGTTCACATTGATTATGCAATTTGTTTTGGATAGTTTAAATGTTTCCTTAATATATTTACAACCTTTAGAAACTTTGTTCATGAAATAGCATGTTGCTAATTCCAATTTAAACCAAGTCGTTTGGTGGTTTCTCCTTGACTTTCGTCAGTTTAGTACCGGTTTTTGTGTGGACTTGTATACTTAATTTGTGTGTATACGCTATGGCTCCTATGACCATTTTATTGTTGTTCCCTTATTCCTTATTGGTATTTAGGCTCACTAGCCTTTTAATTCCATGTAGAAATGCTTAAGGCACATTCTCCTTTAAAGCACATTTTTCTTTAAAGTACATTTTTGTGCTCTAAGGCGTGGTTTCGGTTTAAACGCTAATTCCGCTTAATGTTTATTACTAATCTTAGAGGTATTTCACATTTGAAATCTCTTGGGAACTTATTGGTAGTTCCCTAATTTATTTATACTCTTTAAAACACCTTTTGCTCTAATTGTTCCTAAAGCATGTTTTGGTGTAAATTGTTGTTTAACACTTCTTCTAATGTTTCTAAGGCACGTTCTAGCCTTAGTATATCCTAATTAGATAGTTCATTAATATATTAAGGTTTGGGGTATTTCCAGTACAGTTTTGATCCTACACGTGATCCGAATTGTAACTATGCATTTGGTTCTTAAGATCATAGGATCAAGGGATCGAATCACGATTTTGTGAACATTGCATGGCAAGTGGTGGCATCCTAATAGGATAAACCCGAAAGCCCTACATAACTTTTTAATTCACATGTGGAACTTGGAAGTTTTCTTCGTAAATGAAGTTGGTCATAACAGATTCACTTTTATGTTCACCAATGAGGCTGATGTTAAACATATCTTGGCTAATGGTCCTTGTCACTTTCAGAAAAAATTGCCAGTGGTTATCCCCATTGACTTGAATATTAATATAGAAGATCATAATCTTACCTGATTCAAGTTGTGGGCAGCTATTCATAACCTCCCAATCTCCTTCTTTAACAAGTCCTCTACGATGAATCTTGGTAATAAGATTGGAACCTTTGTGGGATGCCATGAGAGAATCAATCCTCTTGCTTCGAAGGTCTTGAAAGTGTGTGTGAAGGTGAAAATTTCAGATCTGCTGTGTGAATTGATCATTGTTACACTGGAAGGAATTGATAAATGTTGTCGTGTGTCTTGTGACCACCTTCCTCATATCTGTTATAGGTGTGTAAAAATGAGTCATGGCATCTTTTATTGTCGTATTAGGAAGATTCATCTTCTAGTTAGGAAATATATGGTCCATGGATTCGCACTGAGTATGTTGGATCTCTAGCAGTTATCACTGATGAGTCGTTGATTGATCAGATAAGTGGTAGCTTGAAAAGGATAGAAAAATATATCCTCATTGAACAGTCACTAGAGGAGTAGACGAGTAATGTGGAGGTTAACCTGCTTCCTAGTATAGATAAAGACCAAGTGTTGCTTTCGAGCCCTATCTCTTTTCATGAAAGCTCTTCATTGCCAGCTTTGGTGAATCAGATGAGGAAAGGAAAGGCCCTAAGATGTCCATTAATCTTACAAACAAGCTGATCCTTAAGCATGTTAGTTGGGAGACTAGTCCTGTTGCTCCTCCTGGGTTTGAACATGCAATTCCTTCTATTCTCCCCTCTATAAAAGGCTGTTCTATGAAGTGGGAGATTAAACTGATGCCCTTGATCACTTTAATGATACAGTTACCAAGAAAACCAAGGTAGTGAGAAAAAGTGAGTGTGACATCAACCAATCTATCTTCTAGATCATGCTAGAAGCTGATAGAGTTGCTCCTCCTCAGTTGAAAGTGAACAATCTTCTTCTTCCTTATGAGGAAGGCGTTCATAGAGCATGTAAAGAAAATTTCTTGGTTGGAACTTCAAGAACCTCAAAGAAATTCATTCATCACAAGAAAAAAAGATTTATCAAGATTAAGCTTCAGACTGGAGAATCTAAAAATAAAAGAAGGATAGTCACGATGCTACACCATAGAAAGAGGTTCTTGAACAACATTCCAAAATGATTCTCCTTATCTCTTACTGCTGGGGGATGTGTCTCCTCCCTGCAGTCTATCGGGATTAGAACTTGATGTGCGAGTTCAATCTCGTGGTTATTCCTCACAGTGACACCCACGTTATGGTTGAAAATGATAATTTGGTTGATGAGAAGGATCATAGATACTGAGACCTGAGCAGCACCATCAGGAGTATGTGTGGGGGTCTTTGTTAGGCTTTAGAAGATGTACTTTTGTTGGTATTTTTGGTTTAAGGCTATATTAATTTGTTATTAGCCCTTGTTTTTACAAGTCATTTCATCCTAGACCATTGTTTGGTCCTAGCCTTTTGAGAGGAGCTACTCCATGGTTGGTTCATTTCACACAAGTCTTGGCTTGGGTGGCTCACAACAGTCTCATATGCAACACTATCAAAGTGCTTTTAGCTAGTATCATAACATGGCTAATTGCTTTGGAGCTTGTCTTCCAGGTGGGTAGCCATAGTGTTAGGAAAATTACAAACATAGTAAACCTAGCTAGACGAGCAAGTGCACCCAATTCGTTGCAATATAACAAGTGTCATATCCACAAGAAAATTGGTTTCTTAATCGCAAGATTCGGTACTTTAGTAAAACATAAATAAAAACAGTAAACAGGGGTTTAGCCAGAGGCAAGCTTGGTTGTTTGTCAATGGAAAAATAATAAAATAGTAAATTGTTTATTTGATGGAATGGGTGTGGAAGAGTACCCTAGGATAGTGGGGAATCACCTAAATCTCCCAAAGAATCTCAAAACCTTAACTCATTAACTCATTGTCCATTAGAGCTCAACTCATGAATCCCCAAATAATGGGAAATTCAATTCTTACCTAATTAGCCAAGCCCCTTAATTAAAGGAGCTTTAAGCTACTAAGTAGCATTAAGCAAATACTCTTAAATAATAGCCCTAAGATTTCCCCCCCAAAATCAAGAGAGAAAAAATTAGGGTTTATCCCCCTTTTATACAAATCCCAAACTCAAACTCAAATGTAGATTGGAACCACCATAAATGCAATAAGAGATCAACTCAAAGCATTAATTGATATTGAAGGGAATAACACAAGAGTATTAAATGAGTTAGGTTTCTAGCATTCAATGAACAAAAATAGGGTTAAGCCTTATCCTAGGATACAAATAAGTCTACTCAGCCATTAAGAGAGGAAAGAGAAGGAAAGATGGAGAATTAGCCATGGGAGGAGCTCTTGAGCTTCAATGGAGGTTGAATCTTCAATCTCTTCTTCATCCTCTTCTTCTCTTCTTTCCTCCCTACAGCCTATCGGGATTAGAATTTGATGTGTGAGTTCAATCTTGTGGTTATTCCTTACAGTGACACACACATTATGGTTGAAAATGATGATTTGGTTGATGAGAAGGGTCATAGATACTGAGACCTGAGCAGCACCATCAGGAGTATGTGTGGGGGTCTTTGTTAGGCTTCAGAAGATGTACTTTTATTGGTATTTTGGGTTTAAGGCTATATTTTAATTTGTTATTAGCCCTTGTTTTAACAAGTCATTTCAGCCTAGACCATTGTTTGGTCCTGGCCTTTTGAGAGGAGCTACTCCATGGTTGGTTCATTTCACACAAGTCTTGGCTTGGGTGGCTCACAACAGTCTCATATGCAACACTATCAAAGTGCTTTTAGCTAGTATCATAACATGGCTAATTGCTTTGGAGCTTGTCTTCCAGGTGGGTAGCCATAGTGTTAGGAAAATTACAAACATAGTAAACCTAGCTAGACGAGCAAGTGCACCCAATTCGTTGCAATATAACAAGTGTCATATCCACAAGAAAATTGGTTTCTTAATCGCAAGCTTCGGTACTTTAGTAAAACATAAATAAAAACAGTAAAGAGGGGTTTAGCCAGAGGCAAGCTTGGTTGTTTGTCAATGGAAAAGCAATAAAATAGTAAAATGTTTATTTGATGGAATAGGTGGAAGAGTACCCTAGGATAGTGGGGAATTACCTAAATCTCCCAAAGAATCTCAAAACCTTAACTCATTAACTCATTGTCCATTAGAGCTCAACTCATGAATCCCCAAATCATGGGAAATTCAATTCTTACCTAATTAGCCAAACCCCTTAATTAAAGGAGCTTTAAGTCACTAAGTAGCATTAAGCAAATACTCTTAAATAATAGCCCTAAGACTTTCCCCCCAAAATCAAAAGAGAAAAAGTTAGGGTTTATCCCCCTTTTAGTTAAATCCCAAACTCAAACTCAAATGTAGAATGGAACCACCATAAATGCAATAAGAGATCAACTTAAAGCATTAATTGATATTGAAGGGAATAACACAAGAGTATTAAATGAGTTAGGTTTCTAGCATTCAGTGAACAAAAATAGGGTTAAGCCCCATCCTAGGATATAAATAAGTCTACTTAGCCATTAAGAGAGGAAAGAGAAGGAAAGAGGGATAGTTAGCCATGGGAGGAGCTCTTGAGCTTCAATGGAGGTTGAATCTTCAATCTCTTCTTTTCTCCCTTATTTTTGTATCTCTCTCTCTCCTCTCTCTCTCTCTCTCTCTCTCTCTTTATAGCTGGTATCGTGGGTGGTGATGAATGAAGAAGGAAGCCCCAAAATCTATCATTTTAAAACATCAATCTGGGCAGATTTTCCGTCCGACCGACCTTGTCAAGGTCGGTCTAGTGGGTCGGTCGGACTCTCTAGTGAGGGAGGCACGTGACATTTTTAAGCTTGACCGACCCTACCAAGGTCGGTCCTAAGGTTATCCGACTCCAGTGTGCTGCAGAAGGTTTGGACAAGGTCGGACCGACCCTCCCAGGGTCGGTCTCAAGGTCGGTCGAGTTCAGAAAGTGCTTCTTTTGTGCTGGAATTCTCCCGATGCTTCCCATTGGCTTGGCATCCTTCCCGAAGTGCTCGAACATTGATGCATTCTTAAATTAAGCTTTCAAATGGACTCACATGAGTATTTACCTATTCGAATATGTCAAAAGTATAAGATCACTAATAATCACAAAAGTACTCCATAAAGTGGTGAAATAAGTCTTGCACCAAATAAAATGAAGGTGAATAAAGACCTTGAGATAGCACTATTTCACCGCTTATCACATAACATTTGTTATGAAATAGCTCTTAAGTTGGTTAGGAAGACTTTGGTTGGTGATGACAAATGCAAAGAAAGAACTATATATGGATGGTAGCAGCCTTCATAGTCTTACGTATATTCTCTTATGTAACTAAGTATGTTTTTTTTTTCTGTTTAGAACTGGTTGGATCATGGGATTGTTAGTTTATGGTTTTTATTCAAATTGGAATTGGGAGGTTGTTCCCGTCCTCATCAAACTTGTTTTCACTCAAATTCTAGGAAACTATACTATTCTTTTAATTTGAGTGGTAGTTATTATACAAATGAAGATTTCAGTTTTAGATAAAAAAAAGATAAAGTATATCTTAGAGCTTTATTTTGAGCTTTTTTGAAGTCAAACACTAACAAAATGGTCAAAGCGTTACCATAAAGGCCCATAATGTAACACCCCCGAATCACAACCAACAATTAAACGACGCGCCTAAGTTAGCAGGAGAAGTCTACGCAGCGGTTCCTACTCTATTCGGGTGCTACAGACGCCAACCACCCATGTGGTTGACAGTCCTCATTACCAACTCCAAGTTACGGTCTGTATGACTGGAAGTCCAACTTAACGAAATCCAAATACATTATAAAGTACAACTCAAGTACCGAGCTTCTACAGTTTAGTTAACAACTTAAACAACATAACTCATACATAAGAAAGCATACTACTTAAAGTCTTGCCATGTGGACACCCCTATGATAGTCACCTTGCCTACTCTCCGTTATTGTCTGGCACAAGACCTGAAAAAAATTGGGTGTAAAGGACTCAGCAAACTACGCTGAGTATGAACGTGTGAAGCCCGCATGTTACCGGGCCACACGACTAATTGGTCGAATATTATTAAGTCCATTTTACATGCTATGATAAAGCAGTAAAGCACACATCAGTACATCATGATATCATACACACTCATCGGTAGCATAGCAATATCAGCAAGCAACCAAGCACATCTTGAAAGTAGCACAGCAATATCAATAAGCAACCAAGCACAACTTGCCAGTAGCATAACAATGTCAAACACGCAGTCCAGCATAATAAGCTGCTAGTGTAGCAACAACAGTCAGGTAATTATAGGACGTGTGCGTAGGTACATTATACCGTCAATCCTCGCTATGGGATCATTCAAGAGATTGCGTATTGTTATCTTGTTCTCATTACATATGTTTTCCTTTCTTCTCTTGCACCGAGTCCGGGGGATGTAGGTTAGATCCCGAGACTTATAATATAGGTGCTATTCATTCCTGTTACTTAAATGATCACATTTGTGAATTTCTTATTTGTTTGGTTTCGTTACACATGTTTCCTCTATTCTCTGGCACCGAGTCAGGGGATATAGATTAGATCCCGAGGCTTTATTATGTAGGTGCTAATCATTCCTTGTTCTCCAAGGGTTACTTGTGAATTCTTTTATCCACCGCACGTTGGAGGACGTCCTCCATAGCTAGTCCCCCATTCCCGACACCCAGGGTCAAGGAAGCGGAAGTCACCTCTAGACTCCAGGATAAGCTTCACCAATTTGTCACTCCCCCATTCCCGACACCCAGGGTCAAGGAAGCGGAAGTCACCTCTGGACTCCGGGATGTGCTTCACCAACTTGTCACTCCCCATTCCCGACACCTAGGGTCAAGGAAGCGGAAGTCACCTCTGGACTCCGGATGTGCTTTACCAAAATATACTCCATCATAGACGGTCGAAGGATCTTGATGCAGATACCAACTCCCGATCATCCATACCGCGCGGCCCGAGCTGTTGTCTTCGGGTTATTCTCATGTTTCACAGTTGATACTTTCCGTTTCATTATCATTATAATCTTGACACCATAGTGGGTGTCATTAGCGGTCCTCTAAAGTTAGAGAGGATTTGTCTCTTTGTATAGTTCTTTTGTTTTGTTTACGTGGTTCGTCATGTTTCACCAAAGGAGACTTGCTCTTCATTATCATTAATGAATAGACACCATAGTGGGTGTCATGGTAGTCCTCACTGGTTTAGAGAGGAGTTCCCCTTATAGAGTTTTCTTTGTTTTCATAGTTCGTTGTGGTTCTCGTTTAGGTTTTCCCTTGGTGTAGTTTCTTTGTTTACATGTTTCGTTGTGTTTCATCTCAACGTTCCATAACGCGAAAGGGACTAAACTACTGTGTGCACGCAAGTAATATGCAACAACGAAATAACAATCACATAGGCAAGATAGGCAAGCAATCCAAGTTCATGCTTTAATCTTATGTCATTTTCACACACAAGGCACACAGCACACAAGCCGTGTAACACGGCAACATACGAACCACACATGTCCATACCTGGATCAGAAGCAAGTAGTCTCACACACAGAGTCCTGGTCGAAGTTCGCTACGGCCCTAGCGTTAATTACAAACAATGTGTCAGTTTATGCTTTCATGTGACAACCTTTGTGACACTCTCCGAATTTATTAATTTATTATCGGGTGTTATTTCCTAGATAAATCTTCGTTGAATGTTCAACCTTTATTAACCCTTAGGACTTCCCACGTGTTAGACTTTATGTTACTCCTAGGGCATTCACACCCTTATTTTACACGTTAACTAAGTCCTTTGTCCTAGTTACTGTTTTAGAGCATTTAAGCGTCAACCGTGTAACATGTTTCTATAAGATAGATTTAACTTGTCTAAAAGGTTCCTTTCTTAGCTAAGTAGTTATGTTTTGAGCTCATTATTTACACAATAACACTCCTCAATCACTTCTAGAACTCCCTTATATTGAAGCTTAAATATTTCCAAACTGAAATAAGGTTCTTGTATATAACCTTATTTTATCACACTTTTAATATGTCTAACGGTGTCTAAACTTCCCGAGTTGTTTTGTAAGTTTAGCTAGATGCATTAGAAAGGTTTTGGGTTCAATATAACTCTAACATCACCCTCATAACACCCATGTAACTCAATTATACAGAAATAAGAGTTACCGAAACTGAAAATACCAAATCTGTTTACAACATCATTTAACTCCATATTTAGGTTGTCAGAGCTGGTGGTTAATTCTCCCCAAGTGAATCCCCCTCTACCCAAGTATATTAGTCATGTTTTAAACTCTTTATTGGACTAAGACAATCCCCATAACCACCCAAGAAATTTGTTTTACAGAAGTTACAAATTTCAGAAACTGACACAACAACCTGGTTAGCACCTTATCTAAACTCAACTTTGTTGTATCCAACTGATGTCTAACCCTCCCCAAAATGTCTCACCAACCTAGCCAGATGTATTAGCTATGATTTGGGTTCATTATTAAGCCAACACCACATTTTTAACACCTCTGGATATTGACCAAACAGAGACACAAGTTTCAGAAAACTGAAACATCAAATCTGTGCATACTTCCATTCCCACTTCTCTTCTAATGCATTAAATTGATTTCTAATTTTTTTTCAAAGTGTTTACACTCCTAGGTTGATGTATTAGAAAGGTTATAAGTTCATTTCCAGACCATTTCAACACACTTATACCAATTGTATTATAGTTATACAGAAACAGAGAATGTAGAAAGCTGAAGACACCAATTCTATACAGCTCCTCCTTAAGCTTGCTTCTAGGTTACAAATTAGCTTCCAAATCTTCCCAAAAATTTCACACAACTAGATAATTGTATTAGTAAGGATTTGAGCTTAAAAAAAATCAAAACAAGGCTGTTTACATCTCTGAAAGCTCATTTTACAGAAACCGAAATCTGCAGAAAACTGTAAATACCAGTTCTGTATAGTTCCTCTTTAAACTCCCATTTAGGTTACAAATCCGTTTCCAAACCTTCCCAAAGTTTTCACCCAACTAGATAGGTGTACTATGGAAGTTTTAAACTCAAAGATGACTCAAAACACTACTGTTATCACTTCTAAAAATTCGTTCTACAGAAACTGCTATACTGTAGGAAACTGAAAAACTAGTTTATGTATCTCTTCTTTAAGCTTTCTTACAGTTCCTTAATCTGTTTCTAATTCCACCCAAAACTTTAACCCAACTAGATAAGTGTATTAGGGAGGTTTTAAACTCAAAACCAAATCAAAATAACATTGTTAATACCTCTGAAAGCCCATTTTACAGAAAACAGAAAACTGAAAACCGAAATCATGGACTGATGCATGTTATTTTCTGTTGTTTGTTTCTGTTACCTAACCTGACTCCCAACCCCTCCCATTTGTTTTACTCACTTAGTTAAATGTTAAATCGAGATTTAAAACTTAAGAACAACCCAAACAACACTGTTAATCCCCCACTGTCACACTCTTATACTGAATCAGAAAACTGCAGAACTGAAAAAAAATAAAAACTGATATAACCTCTCCGACTTTCCTTTCTGTTTGTTCACCAATTCGACTTTAAATTTTCCCCCAAGTGTTTATAACTTACTTAAGTGTGTTAGGGAAGTTTTAGGTTCATTAGTAATTCAACACCACCCCTTGTAACCCTCTGTAACATGGTTATACAGAAAACATGGGTTTCTGGAAACAACTGAAAACTGTTGCATTTCCTTTCTATGATTTTTCTGTCTGTTCACAGTTGAATTGTTATTTTTATGTAACATGCTTACACACCTAGTTAAGTGGATTATCAAGGTTTTAAGCTCCTGAAACACTCAATACAACCCCCCTAATACTTTCTGTAACAAGGTCACACAGAAGCTTAAGTTTTCAGGAAAGGAAAACTGAAACGTAAACCAGCTCCTAATTTTTACTCTTTTCTTGTTTGGGTGAGATCCCTCTGGTCAATTTTCCAGTAACCTTCATGCATTTTCTCACCAGCTATTGAATGTAAGTTTCCAAACTCTGTAACATCCCTTTTTAACTCCCTAAACCACTCGTCTATCTGATCTGGCTACACACTGCAGTAATTTCCTTAAGTCAGCACTGAATTTTTCCTTACAAGTCTTCGGTAGTTATCATGCTTGATCTTAACTTTGTGAGACCCTTGTGGTGAAACTCCTAACAGGTTAGCCCATAGTTATACCATACAACATGATTTACTAGTTCATGGGTACCCATTTACTCAGGATATTTACGGACATTACCAACTTGCTCATGGCAGAATATTTTTTTTTTTAGTTCATAACAGAGGCGAAGGTTTAGCTCACAACCTTAGATGTCTCAGCTGGCTTTCTCTTGCCAGGGCCTTGAACCAATATAAGACTTCAGACCTTGGATTCTCGACAACAGCTTGCTTCTGGCTGGGTTTTCCAGGAAGACCTGAACAGGTTGTACTCAAGGAGTTTTCGGACACCTCTGGTTGAATTCTGCACCAGAGAGGAGCTGTTCCTGCTGGCTACTATCGGTCACTAAGGATGGAGGGATTCCGGGGAGATCATGCATGGACAAAGAGAAGTGTAAGTGGGGAAGCAGTCCATTTTGGACAGGTACTGATGGGGGAACTCAAATACCAAAAATCTGTTACAAGGAGCTTACCTTGGCTTGGTCTCAAGAAAAATTTAAAACTGGTTTCTTCCTCTTTTTTTTATTTTTACACCTATCGGTCATCTTCATAGTGTGGTTGCTTGGTGGATCCATGCATAGACATAAGAAGAGAGTGAGTGAGAGAAACAAAATCAATTCTCGGACAGGTAGGAGTGGAAGGAGAAGAGAACTTCCTAGACCACAATTTACCTCTAGTACTTGTCCTTCCCTTAGTGTGCTGTTTCTGAATTTTTTTCAGAGGTTCATTACTCCAGCATTATCGGACATGCATGAAGAGGAAACAAAAAAAATTGAGCTACAGTTGCAGAGGTAGGAAAATTCGAGAGTAGGAGTTCACACCAAAGAATCAGAATGGGGGAAAGGAGAACTTACTCCACGCAAGGCACCAGCAACAACTGAAGAGAGAGCTGAGAAATGATGCAGGCGTGCATTCAGGAATAGAGCAAAAGCAGACTGAATGCAGAAGGCTAATTAAATGATAATGGGTGGAAGTTTCAATGAGGAATGTGTGGAAGTTTGGAGAGCTTAAACTCCCATGTGAGTGGCGGTCTTCTTGTCTGATTTTCTAGCACTAGAATTCGACATTGGAGCATGGCTTGACTGATTTTCAACATCAGACAGCAATGTGGAGTATTGGAGTTTGAAGTGCAGTTTTTTTTTGTAACAAGGGATTCTGACTTTGCTGGTTCACTCAGTCATGAAGGAGTGGTGATTTCAGGATTAAACTAGGGAGGTAGTGCCTCTAAGTTCCAAAAGCGTTGGTGGGTATTTTATTATGAGTTAGACAACAGATTCTGGAGTAACATGAATCTGTTTTCATTACAGATTTTTGGACAGCAGCTGCTCAAGGACACATGAGTAGGCTCATGATGGGAGCAAGGGAATCAAGGCAGGATTTCATCTGGTTATTTAATGTGAGAGGTCACAAGTTACAAGGGAATGAATGGCATTATGA
>CM041783.1:45702546-45744456 GCA_023374045.1 Limonium bicolor | reverse complement strand
TCTATTTTGTATGCAAACAACCAAGGCTAGGGAAGGATTTGTGGCGATGAAAATTGACTTGACTAAGACTTATGATATCCTCTCTTGGGATTTTATTACAAGCACATTAGAATGTATTGATATCCTCTACAACCTGAGGAATGCTATTATTCAGTGTGTTTCTTCTGTGTCTTTTCAAATAAATTGGAATGGTAAATTGTCTAAATCTTTCAAAGCAAGCAGAGGGCTCCGTCAGGGTGACCCTTTATCTCCGTTCATTTTTGTCCTGTGTATGGAAAGACTCTCCCAACTGATCAACAGACTGATTCTTAGGAAAGAATGGAATCTCCTCTACTTAGGAAGAAAAAGTTCCTTATTATCACATGTCTTCTTAGCTAACGACCTCGTACTGTTTCGGATAACTACTCCTGGACAAGTGCAGATTATGACTAGCTGTTTGGAAGAGTTTTGTATGGTCTCTAGGATGTCTATCAGTTTTGAAAAGTCTTCAATCCTAGTCTCTAAGAATGTTAGCCATGAGAGGGCTTGTATCCTCGGTTTAGAAGCTAAGATGACAATCTCTAGAAAATTCGGCAAATATCTGGGTACCTTTCTCAGGAAATGTAAGGGGAGTAGGCAAATGGATAACTTAATACTTGTGGAGGGTGATTTTTCGGTATGAGGGGGTCTATCTAAATATGGTCTGACCAAAAAGCCTAGATCCTAGAAATTGCCATTCTGTGGAGGGTGAAAACCCGTTATTCTGGCATCCCTCAAATACCTACTAAATCGTCCGTCTTTCCCAGAAAGCTAATGGGGAGTGCAAGTGCACTACACCCGCTCTCAATGGGCTCCACGCGGACTTATGCCCTAAGGACGGAATTGACTAGAGTCGCCACCTAGTTTGACCTAAGGAACTAGGAAGGAGGGAAGGAGGGTTCTAAGAACCGTTGGTTGACTCTGAATTTGTTCTCTATGGATAGGACTTATCTGGTCATTTCAGAGATTCTATTGTGGGTTCGCACTGGGTTACACCCCTTAGAAGTGGCAATGACCACGACTCCGGATTGGTGCCCGAGGAAACCTCGGTCTCCAATTGTCGGGATTACCTTCTTTCAAAACCTTTTTAGAGAGATTCATTTCAAAGCCAAGGATATGATTAGGAAGGAGAGAGAAACGAGTGGATGAGGCGAGCTTTTCTGCCAAGCTAGCACCAAGAAGAAGAATTGATGAATTCAAATGAGTATGAATGAAGACTAGGAGTCTGATTTTGAGAGTTGAAGAAGTCGAGGGTTTGTGGGAGTCAGAGGGGATTTGAATGTTTTGAGAGGTATAAACACCCTTAGAGGGGAAAAGGGTTTTTTTTGAATGGGGTCGAACCCTGTGTGGGTTGCCTACGTACTCAAACCCATGTTGAGATCAGACCTTACGTAGTTCACGTTTTTGGGTTTTGGAAGTTTTGAAGGGTTTGAAGTTTTGGGTGTGAGAGATTAGTCTGTGTGACACTCGGGTCTATGAGACATTTGGGGTGTTTATGTAGTGGGAGGTATGGGATATCAAAGTCTGTGAGACACTCGGGTCAGTGAGACATTTGAATCTTAATATGATGGAGAGGTTGAGATGTTCGAGTCTGTGAGACGCTCGAGCCTGTGAGACTTTAGAGGTTTGAGAGAAACCGGAATTCGTAAGAGGATTTGAGTTTGAAGTGATTTGAAGTTTGGAAGATGATTCGAACGTGTGTGAGGCAATTGGAATTAGAGTAGAGATCCCAGGTTTTTTTTAGATTTGAGATTCTAAAAGGGTTGATGTTTTGGGATATTTCGAATTTGGAGTGAGCTGATTATGGGTTGAATTGTTTGGAGGAATGAGTGTTGAAATTGTCTCTCTTAAAGTTTTGAAATCGAAAAACCATTTTTTGTTGTAAAAGGGCGGATAATCCCGAGGGATTACCCTATGTACCCCCTCGAACACGACACTTAATTAATGGTAAGTGCCGAGGCTCGAAAGATGGGGCAATGAATTTATGTCGAAAACAGGATTTAGAGAGAAGTATCATGAATGGGATACTCTCGGTCAATCCCTAATAACGTCTCTAACTCCCGGGTTTTAAAACATTAAAAACCGAAAACGTTGAAATCGAGTGGAAGGGAGTTAGACGATTCTAAAATCCTGGCTGCAACTAGGAAGGCAGTCACATCCCTAGCACCCCGCCTTGTAAAAATCTAGGCTGCAATTAGGGGAGGTTTGACACCCTAATGCCCCGCCTAAAGAGATCCAGACTGCGACAAGGGAGGTTACGACCCCAGTGCCCCGCCTCGGATTTTTATTTGGAGGAGAAACAAGAAATGTCTAACTAGGAAGAAACGTTCTTTGAAGGTGTTAGACACCCTATGTTCCCCGAAAACAATTTATTTTGGGTTTGAAAACTAAGTTAAGAAATTTGTGAAGTTGTTCGGAATTCTCGATGAAGAAACACTGATTTTGAGAAATGATTTTAGGAGAAAACTTTCTGTATATGTGAGAAGAACTTTCTGCGTTTGAGAAGAGTTTTCTGTGATGTGAGAAGAGTTTTTCCTTTAAAATTCCACAAAATGGTTTCTTTTGAAAACTTGATGAAGTTTGAATAAAATGATTGTTGAAATCTGAGGAGAGAGATTTTTGAGTTTGAAATTTGAACAGGATTTACAAATTGAGTTTGAATTGGATGAATTGAATTCGAGTTGAATGGAATTGGACTGAATTGAAATGAGTTGGGTTTGAATTGGGTTGATTTGAATTCGGGTTGGGGTTGAAAAACGAATCGGGTCAAAGTTAGACCGGGTCAAAGTTGGATTAGGTCAAAGTTGAGATTGGTCAAAGTCAAAGCTCAGATTGGTCAAAGTTGGACCAAGGTGGGATTGGTCAATGATTGGGTCAAAGTCAACGTTTTTTGGTCAAGGTCTTTTTGGTCAAGGTTTGACATTTGTGAACTTGGTTTGACTTGCGTGAGCTTGGGCCGACTTTTGGGTCATGGACTTTTGGGTTTAGGCCGTGGGCTTTTGGGTTTGGGCCGTGGGCTTTTGGGTTTGGGCCGGTTTGGGCTTTGGCTGATGGTAGGCTTAGGCTGATGGTGGGCTTGGGCCGATGGTGGGCTTGGGCCAGATTGAGTGATTATTTGGGCTGGAACATGGGTGAGAGATGGTGAATTAGGAAAATCTAATGGTCTAAAACCAAAGGGAGAATATTAATCTATGTACATATATATACATATTTTAGGTGCATTTTAGGGTTTAGGGTGTCGCCCACACGAGATAGGCCAATGGTCTATCAGACCAGGGGAACACCCTCTATCCTAAAGGAATCATTATTTGCTTATAAAATAAATGTGTGTTTTAAGGTTTAGGATGTCACCACCATGAGATAGGCCAATGGTCTATCAGGCCAGGGGGACTCCACTATCCTAATGGCTAGGACCTAAAGGACATAATAACTACGGCTTAGCAATAGACAATAGAAAGAGCAAAGAGTTAAAAAGATTGCAACAAAGCTATATATACCAAGCATACATGTATACGTGAAAGACATCAGAGTGCAAGTAATTTACACAGCAACAGAAAGAATTATTTTGGTCAAGGTGAGATTAACGGTGAGCAACCAAATTCTAGGTGATCGAAGAGAACGTGGAGACTAAAGCATATACCTGATTATTCCATATCGTTATTAATCCCAAACGAAGCAAATGACGGTGAACTAATGCCTCATTTCAAGATGGTAATTAGCCATATGTTTGGAAGCTTTAATCTAGTGAATCCTAAACCAAACTCCCGATTCATTTCAGATTCTCGTTACCCCCGCTGGTGCAAGCCCCAAACCTCCAATCTTAAACATAAAGTGCCAAGCAGATCTTCAACTCAATGGATTTTTTTCTGAACCAGAAAATGCAACAGAAGAAAACACAAAAGAATTGATTCTTGAATTGCTAAACGGGTTTCAATTATTCTCCTCATTCTTAATCTGAGCATGAAGTTGAACCTAAACTGCATACACAGCCAAATCCTTATACTAGCTCTCTCTTCCAACAACTATTAGCAGCTACCAACTGTGCACGGAGAAAAACAGATTGCATACTAAAACCAAAATGCCTTGGATTAATCACTCATAAACATGAACCATGCGCTTATTTAAAGAATGAAACCAATGTGGTCATGAACGACTATCAGCGGAATAAAAGCAAGCACACCCCTCTGGTAATGTAAAAAGAAACGAAATGTACAGAACATAACACAGATTTGAGCATAACATGCCAGTAACCAGAGGAATCTGAGGATTAATCATACAACGAAGATGAGTACCAGATATAAGGGTAAAAAGAATTCCCCTGCAAGAAAGCAAACAAGGGAAGAACAAAACGTACAAAATGAACAAACGGGTTAGCTGGTAAATATAACCGAAGGGACAAATAGTAGAATATAGCACTGATATGAACCAGCTCTTTATTAACTCCATGGCTTGCTTCGGATTTAGCCCAAGAGACCGATTAGAACTCAGAATTAAATTAACATAATATACAACCAAGGTTTTTCACTCGCCCAAAATGAATGGGGCAGCGATTCTGTCCAAAGCATGGCCGAATGATACAATGGAAAGCTGGGTCAGGTATACAACAACTTAATCAGAATCAAAGTTACACAACCTGCATATGTTATCAGACCTGCCATTTGTAAAGGTAGAGAGAGGGATTTTGAAACCGAGAAACTTCAGATTATGATGGATTATTACTAAGATGCTACTTATATCAAGAGAAACAAGAGAAAAGACACTGATATGTCTATCTGTCTCCTTTCCTTCTATGAAAACCAAAATAAATTAGTGGCCAGCAAGACATTGAAATAACGGAAGCAAAATGAAGATTTAGAATGATATCAGGGATCTGGTAAGTTCGAAAAAAAACGATGAAATAGAGTAAAGTAGAACTGAGAAAAGAAAAAAAAATAGAGCAAAGGGGATGGCACTAGCATCAGACAAATCCGATGAAGTCCTGCAACTCAAGCAAACCATCACCCTTTTCGTCGGGCTCATCTGGTGATAATAGAACAGAGTCAGTAAGAAAAATTGAGACCGGGGAAGATCAAATTGAAGAGCGCGGGTAAAGCAACACTAGCATCAATTATTCTGATGTAGTCAAAGCATACACGCGACACTTTTCTGGGTTCACCTGATGACCATGGCGTGTATAATTCAGGACGAAGTGACAGAACTTGAAACTTGTGTTTTCGCTTTCCATAGGAACCAGAAACGTACAACATAGGAGTGTGATGCTCTTGTTCTAGACTTAATCGAAATACAAAGGGGGAGAAGGAAGGGAGAAACCACAAAACGCCACTTACTCTGCTAGCGGAACAAGGTAAACTGGAAAGCTAGTGGTCGGGAGTTCGGAAGGATTTTTGGATGAGCAATATGGTGTAGATGATGAATGTCATGGTGCTTAACGAGTAGAGGGGGTAACTTTTCCTGGGTTTCGAAATATCTTTGTTATCGGGATTTTGAAAATCTTTTGAAGACAGAATTGAATGTTCTGGGCAAGATGGAGCAAATCGTGGGATATATGCTCTGTCGGCTGGCTTGTTCCTTGTTCAGCAGTTGAGCTTGCAAAATGAAGAGAATGAGCAGGGCAGACATGTTTGTTGTTCGACAACGATGTGACAAGAATGAAGAAAAATGGGAGATGGTCGACAAAATGGGTAGAATGAATGTGGTGGTGGCGGCTCTCCCTCTTGTTTCGAAAAATGGAAGAACGACCGAAGAAGAGGGGGAAGAAGATGGAAGTCGGCTGGGTAACGCTTTGTGTTCTTTTGGTTGTTGAAGAAGATCAAGGATGATGTTCTATGGAAATGAGAATGCTACAACATGGGAAGAGAGTATGTCTGCCGGTTTTACGAATTGAAGAACGACAAATTGAAAACGGGGGTGAAGAAGATGACGGGTGTTTTTGTTTTGTCGTCTGGGTCAAAGACTTGAAGAAGAAAGGTTCGAGAAGAGAGTGAAGACGATCGGCTCTAAGAAGGGGATGCGGCTACTGTTTGGTTATTTTATAAAGAGAAGGATTAGGGTTTTTAGGATAACTAGGGTTTAGGTGATGGGTTGGGTTTTGATGTGGGCTTTTTTAAGCCATGGACTGAAAATAGAGTGGGTTTAAGGATTGGGCTAGGCCAGTCTTCAACCAAATGTGGATTGGGTTTGAAAGATGAAAATGAGTGTGTATAAATAGAAATGTAAATAAAAAATACTAATGTTAATAGTAGAATAAAATAAAATATATGAAAAGTGGATAGATGAATAAATAAAATAAAATAAATAGAATATAAACACAAAATAAGATAGTGAAATAAGTGAATAAACAAAAAGGGACTACCTTGAAACTAGACTGTTGATGGAAATTCATTTTTGAAGAATTGTGTTTTTTTTTTTTGAAATGTTTTGAAAAAGATTATAAAATGATGGTTTCGACTTTGCACGCACGCTAATATGTTTTGAAAAAGAAAGGCGACGACCCCTCTTATTATTTCAGAATTTGCTTTATGGGGTGAGAATTTTTGGTGTCTACAATACTAGATAAGGTGAGAAACAGGCTTGCGGGTTGGAAACAAATATCGTTGTCTATAGCTGGGCGAATTTGCCTAGTCAAGAGTTATATTTCATATATTCCTGTATATAATATGCAGTGCCAGCTCTTATCAGCCTCATTTTGTGACAAAATTGATCACCTTAGTAGAGATTTTATCTAGGGAGATGAGCCAGGTCAAAGAAAACACTGAGATTGATAAGTGTCCAAATGAGCATGTTTTATAGGTGTATTTCATATGTTATATTAGCACTTTTCTTGCTCATTTCTCCACTTTGGTTAGTTTTCCCTTAGTTTATGTTTTATTGTTTATCTTACAGATTTATTGGTCAAAATTAGGAAAACCAAGCTAGGAGCAAAGTAGACGAAGAGACGAACGCATAGGCGCAAACGGATCTAAAAATGGAGCTCAAACGAAGAATCTGGAGCCTGTCGAAGTTTGCAGACAAGACAAGACGAAATACACACGTCCGGCTAAATCCCCCGGACGCACTTCCGACACCCCGTCCGGCTCCCGGACGCAATCCGGACGCACCTGTCCGGATCCGGACCATTCCGGACGCGTGTAAACGCAGCCTAGATCCAGAATTCACGCGACTGATTTATTTCGGCGTCGTCTTCTCCATTTTTCTTCTATTACTGCTAACTGCTGTTGATTTCTCCATTTCTTCTTCAATACAACGCGCCTACAAACATATCTATCTACTACATCAAACATATCAGGCGCCGCATCCCTTATCTTCTTCACCACTCCTGCTCCAAACTTTGTCATCTTCCCCCTCTTTCTTCTATAAAAACCCACCATCTCCTGCTTCTAAATCCATCATCTGATCCACCCTACAGACACCTCCATTCCATTCTCTTCATTTCCCACGTACCACTTCTTCACTTTATTTTTATTTTCCCATTTCACCACACCACCAGCGTTATAAAAATAGAAGAGAAGCAGGAGCAGGAGCAAGTAACAGACCGTTTCCTCCAGCATCTCCAATAATGGCTAATTCTATCTCTTCAGCTTTTTATTTCTGTCAATGTCTAAGTAATTTTTTATTTGTATCCTAGGATGGGGTTTGACCCTAATTATTACTTAGATAATATTTATTACTAGTCTCATTTATTATACTTGTTTTTATTCCTTTCAATAAATATTGTTAAATGCTTTACGCGACAAACTACTGCATTTTTATGGTAACTATCAACATATGATTTTGAGATAGACATTAGTACCACGAAGGAATAAACCTTGGTATTTACAATCCGGATTGAGTAGGAAATACTGAGGCTATTATTAAGAGTTCGTAACTTACCCTTATTAACTCTAATAGACAATAAATAATTGAGACATGGTTATAAATTTGTTTAAGTAATTTAGGCAATTCCCCCGCTATCCTAGGATACCTTTTTCCATCCATATCAATTAATTCACCTTATTTTACTGTTTTTATTATTTTTGCACTGATCCTAAACAATCAAGCTTGCCTCCGGCTAAACCCCATATTTGCTGTTTTTATTAAATACCGAGACTAGGATAATTGAACCAATTTCTCTGTGGAGACGACACTTGTTGTACTACATCGACTAGGTACACTTGCCTTTTCTTTGCCTATAAATATATATATATATATATTTTCACCATGTATTTTTGGTTAACAAGTTTATGGCGCCGTTGCCGGGGAAATTGATTCCATCAATTTCCCTAGTTTTCGGTACTTTAATTTTTGTCTAATTTAGTTATTCACCTATTTAAATATTTCTGCTTTTATTTATCCATTTACTGTTAATTTCACAAATCCTCACAAATCAAATTTCTTCTGTGCATGCCAAACACTCGAACCCGAGGTTCTCCACTTATCAGTCCGAAACCCGAACCCGAGCGTACTTTATTTAACGCAAGAAGAAATCAGAAAAATCAAGACATGGGCGATAACCAAGTCATAGATGAGATGGATCACGAAAATCAACAACAATGCTCCCTCTCTGATTATCACCAACCAGACACTGAAGGAAGAGCTTCAGCAATAATTCTACCAGAATTGACACCGGCACAAGCGGCACAATGGACTTTCAAGACCCACTTCATCACAGCAGTCCGTGATTTGGGAAAATTTAGTGGTTCAAACCCAGACGATGCTCCCAATCACCTAAGCTCGTTCTCGACTTCTATAATTCATTTGGAAAAATAGGTACCACCAATGAAAGAATTAGATTACAACTGTTTCCTCATTCATTGTCCGAAACAGCATCAAAATGGTATAGAAGCCTCCCTTCAAGCTCAATCCGAACATGGGCACAAATGGCCAAGAAATTTCTTGCCAAATATTACCCCACGAGCAGAACAAGACAACTCATCGGAGAGATCAACACCTTCACTCAAGAACCAGGGGAGACTCTGTATGATGCATGGGACCGATTCAAAGAGATGTTGATGAACTGCTCTCACCATGGGTTAGATGACCAGTCCCTCTGCCTATCCTTCTTCAACAGGTTGGATGACTCCAACAGACTTTTGGTAAACTCTTCAGCTGGAGGTAGTTTTATGACCAAGTCTCCTCAAGAAGGAATGGAACTTCTAGAAATCATGACTAGCAACACACGACAATGGTCAAGAAACAAGGGCAGAGCTCCGAGAGTAGCAGGTCTACTCCACGTAGAGCCCACCAATCATCTCTCAGTACAACTGTCATCTCTCGCAAAAATGGTCGAAAAGATTGCTATAGCTCAAAAAGAAACCACCAAATCAATAGCATCTTCATCTTCCACTTCAGAAGGGTGTGCTATCTGCGCAGGTCCTCACGATACCCATCTGTGCGAAGGAAGAAACAACATCCAACAACAAGAAGACATCAATTACAACTACAACTACAACAACAACACGCCCCGTGGAGAAATCATCCGAATTTCTCATGGAGAAACAATGATCAAACCCAAGGAGGGGGTAATACTTCCAACTAAACACAAGGCTATAGACCCCAACCAAATGCAAATTTGGGTTATAGAGCACAAGGTGCCCCTCCAGGCTTTCACCAACAACAACCGTCCTCATCCCCCGTTGATCCAAACGCGGAACTCAAAGAGATGATGAAGGGATTCATGTCTATGACTCAAAGCCAGCTTTATGCGCAAGAAGCTTTCAACCAAAAAATCGAAGGTCAATTCAATCAAATCTCAGAACAACTTGCTCAAAGACCGCCAGGGACTTTCCCAAGCCAACCGAAGCCAAATCCAAAAGAGCAAGCCAAATGCATCTATGTGAAGGAACACATGGAAGAAAAGATGGAGGTGGCCAAAACAGTTGAGGTTTAGAACTTCACCCTTCCCTTCAAGAGTGGGTAATAGCAATCGAAACATCCAAAGAGAATATAGCTGAACTGGAAACCTCTGCCACAATCTATAAAAATCGCATTCAGTCCGAGAAGACCTACCTTAAGGAGTTGGTGGCCAGCTATGAAAATGAAAAGCTCGATTTAGAAGAAGAAGAGGTTAAGGCAATAACCTTGAGAAGCGGTAGAAAAACCAACGAGATTCACATTTCACAAAGGTCAGAAGAATCCCAAAGGATAATGAAGAAAGAGTTGAGGTTCCAGTAGAAATACATCTCCCAGTATTCTCACTATTCCATCAGCTCCAAAACCTTCTCCACAGAAACCGCCTCTACCATTTCCCAACCGACTCTAAAAACAGAAATTGGATACTGAATATGGGAAGTTTCTGGCAGTGCTGAAACAATTAAACGTCAACATACCGTTTGTAGACCTCATTGCCAAAATGCCAAACTACGTAAAATTTCTCAAGCACCTTATCTCCAATAAAACAAAATTGGTCGAATTCGGTACCGTACCACTCAATGAAGCTTGTTAAGCTATTCTGAAACAACCACTACACCTCCATTCCATTCTCTTCATTTCCCACGTACCACTTCTTCACTTTATTTTTATTTTCCATTTCACCACACCACCAGCGTTAATAAAAATAGAAGAGAAGCAGGAGCAGGAGCAAGTAACAGACCTGTTTCCTCCAGCAGTCTCCAAATAATGGCTAATTCTATCTCTGCTATCTTTTTATTTCTGTCAATGTCTGGGTAATTTTTATTTGTATCCTAGGATGGGGTTTGACCCTAATATTACTTAAATAAATATTTATTACCTGTCTCATTTATTATACTTGTTTTTATTCATTTCAATAAATATTGTTAAATGCTTTACGTGACAAACTACTGCATTTTATGGTAACTATCAACATATGATTTTGAGATAGACATTAGTACCACGAAGGAATAAACCTTGGTATTTACAATCCGAATTGAGTAGGAAAATACTGAGGCTATTATTAAGAGTTCGTAACTTACCCTTATTAACTCTAATAGACAATAAATAATTGAGACATGGTTATAAATTTGTTTAAGTAATTTAGACAATTCCCCCGCTATCCTAGGATACCTTTTTCCATCCATATCAATTAATTCACCTTATTTTACTGTGTTTATTATTTTTGCACTGATCCTAAACAATCAAGCTTGCCTCCGGCTAAACCCCCTATTTGCTGTTTATTAAATACCGAGACTAGGATAATTGAACCAATTTCTCTGTGGATACGACACTTGTTGTACTACATCGACTAGGTACACTTGCCTTTTCTTTGCCCATAAATATATATATATTCACCATGTATTTTTGGTCAACAGAGATCAGTTGGGATAATCTTTGTAAACCCAAAGCTCAAGGGGGTTTAGGGTTTCAAAAAATAGGGGAGACGAATCGGCCCTGTTTTGGGAAGATTGTTTGGAACCTGGTGAGCAATCCCCGTAGTCTCTATTTCAGAACTCTACTTAGGAGATACCCCAACATAAACACCTCGAGATGTTCGAGCACTTGGAGAGATATTCGAAGGTGCTCTGATCTGATCGGGAAAGGTGCTAAATGGGTTGTTAGCAATGGTGAGAAGGTTAAATTATGGATGGATTATTGGACAGTTTCCCCTAACCTTTTATCAAAAGCTATCAAGGAGGTTCCTGCTGAATATTTAGAAGAGTCAGTATCGGAGTATTGGTCTAAACCAATGGATGGAAACTGCAAAATTTGAGAATCTAGTACCTACCCAGGTCCTATAGTATTAAATATCGAGGTGTTCCCTTTGGGGGAACCCGATTTTTTATCTTGGAAGTCTGAAAGTTCTGGTGATAATACTGTTAAATCTGCATATAAATTGTTAACTGAATAGATGAATACGCCAGGTTTCAGTGGTTTTTGCACTTTCACTTTCGAAAAGATATGGAAACTTCATGTACAGGAAAGAATCAAGATCTTTATGTGGAAAGTTGTTTTAGATAAAATTATGTCAAATTCTAGACATTGCATGCATGGCTTTACTAATGATCTCGTGCCATTTTTGTAGCAAGGAAGAAACAACACTACATATTCTTAGAGACTGCTCTATAGCCAAGGCTATATGGAACAAAATTCTAGTTTCAAACCAGAAACGGAAATTTTTTGTTCCAAACTTGCGAGACTGGATAAGTGAATTCTTTACCAAGTCTGATATTTTTACCATTAGAGATAAATGGAATGATGTTTTCCCGATTGTCTGTTATACTCTTTGGAACTGGAGAAATGCTAAAATTTTCAGGAATGAGGAAAGAATGTATATCCCATTTTGATCGGTTATTCTGGCAATATATCATAACAGGAAAGCTTGGAACTGGAAATCTGATATACTTGGGAAGAATAAGGAGAATGATGAAGTTGATGCTCCTTCACCCCAGCAGAACAAAAAGGATTTGGGAAGTTCTCCATTTTGGTCCACCCGATCTCTGACTGGGTCTATCTTAATATTGATGGATCTTTTAATCTCTTGACAGGTAATGCTGCTGCGGGCGAAGTCTGCAGAAATCATCTAGGCAACTGGATAGCGGGATTTGCTACAAGTTTTGGGAAACAAGATGCCCCCCACTCAAAGACAATGACACTACTCTATGCAGCAAGACTGATCAAGGAAAAAGAGCTAAACCGAGTCATTATACTTTCGGACTCAACCCAACTTGTGCAATTATTCAACTGTTGTCCTAGTTCCCATAGGCTGAAACCAATCCTGGATCATTGTAAATATCTGTTAGAGGGGAGCTTTCATGTAAAATACGTTCCTAGGGACATGAACAGAGTAACAGATACTTTCTGAAAGTTAGGCCTAGAGTGACGACCAGGTTGCTATCATTTTGATTCCTCTCCAATCCGTATCTCTCATCTTTTAGATAAGGAACAAAGGTTTCTGTTCAACTAAGTAATAATAGAGGTGATACCTCCGTTTCTTTGAAAAAAAAAGTTAAAACGAATATATGATCTTAAAGTTGTTATGTTGCTGAAGAAAATACAAAAATTGGGTTCTCTTGTGTTCTAGTAGAGCGGCGCTCAATACTTTCATCCGGCATGCCAAATTAATTAGTACGTTTGTAAATAGTAGTCTCTTCTACTCAAGATTTAGAATATATATATGAAAGAAAATGCTCTCCACATAGCGACAATAGTCAAAAGTTTTCCACACGAATATGTTGGCACTTTTTGTGTTGGAAAGTCATTTAATGTAACAGTTTATTATCCCTTAGTATCTGTTACTTTTCTTTCTCTATGTTGATGAAATACCCCTAAATTAATCTAAATTAATTTAGGCGATTTCTTTTATTCAAACCCGTGGAATTTGGAAATGGAAATGTATGAAATAAAGGATTGGTATGGAAATTGCAAATGGGAATGTTTATATGTTTATTGGAAATCCGGCCAGCACACCCGAAGCGGTGTGAGTAATTATTAGTAATTCTAAACTTCGGGTCGAAGTTTCTTTTAAGGGGGATCTACTGAAATACCCTAAATTAATTTAGGGGATTTCTTTTATTAAAACCCTTAATAATATTATTAAACATCAAATTATTATATGGTATTATTCGAAAATTATTTAGGGGATTTCTTTGATTGAATCCTAAATAATAATACAATTTAATTTAATTTATTATATGGTGTTATGAATTTAATAACAAGATTTAAGTCAATAAATCTTGGAAAAATTCCTAGACACTCCAATTATATTATAAACATTTTATAAATATTAGGAGCATTGATTTGAAGCATAAAAGTCAATATAAAATCCTAGAAACCCTAAAGCCTCTTAAGCCTTGCTAGGGTTGACTTTTTGAGAATGGTCAAACCAGCCCATGAAACCTATACCAATATATAGGTTATGGAAAACCATAAAGATCGATAAAAAGAACGTCAAAAACGGATCATCCTAGCCAAAATTATGATAGAATGAAGTTTAGAGCCAAAATTTTGAAAACTGCCACGTGTCAAGCTCACACGGGTCGCCTGTACTTAGCACGAAAATCGGCCAGAATCCTAACTACCATCAGCGTTTTTGCCCTAACTTTAGGCACTTATATCTCACTCATCTTTACGAATTTTGCAACGCCGTTTTTTTATTCTCCTCTTCTTAATCTCCTCTTTGCAACAATAGCTCACACTTAACCTAAATCTTCCTAAATCCACCGGAAAATCAATCCAAAGTCGCCTCCTTGCAAAGTTGTAACCCAGATTTCCAGTTTTCACCGAATTCAGGTAAACTTCGTTTGATCATAACTTCTTCGTTTCTCATCCAAAATTCGAGTTCTTTAGCTTGTTGTGTAGATCTCTAATCCCTCTACAACTTTCATGTTTACACCCAAGGCTAATTCCCAACCGTTTGGAAGAACGCGGTGCCTAAAGTTCATGATCCGACATCACATAAAATCATAGGAAAAACATAAGGTAAACTCGTAACGTTCGGGTCAGATTTATTTCTATATAATGCAAGTTAGAGTAAGTTCTTGATATCAATCTGTAGAGCTATGTTTCATCTTTCGTTTGAGCCAAATAACACGTCCTAACTCGATCTGTACTGAAACTTATTGAGCTTCGAAGTTGGCTACCCAAAACTGGTAAAGGTCGAATTTTCCAGAAAATCCCGAACTCGAATTCTCCTCGTTTGTACAATTCCGGTGAGTTTTTCTTCAAATTCTTCCGATGTTGCTAATCGACATTGCATTACCGGTCAGAACCATGTTTCAATTTCATCTATTACGTGTTAGATTAGGAGAATTTGTCAATTCGAAATCAAATCAACCTAAGAACCCTAACTTAGAAACCCAGATTAGTATTTTCGATTTAGTGCACCTCAGATCGTGAAAGTGGTATCAATAGAACTGAAATCAAATTTCGGATTCAATGAAACAAAAATCAGTCGATTTGGTTCTGTTAGTTGAGAGAAATTAGAGATTTAGTACTCGCGATTCGTTTCTTAAGCGCTGATGAACTCGAGGATTTTCGGCCGTCCGATCGTAGGTCTTAGAAACGGACGGCAGAGATTAGATCTGGGGAGTTTAAGTTGGTTATGAATTATAATATTTTCAGAATCAAACCCTAACTTGTTAGATTTATTTAATGACCTTCCCGAATGTATTTTGACTTGCAGTTTTAACCCTAGATTCCTTATAAAATCTAGTTTATTATGATGTAAATTAATATGGGTTTTGAGTTTTTAAACGCAAATTATAATTTTTGTAATTTCTGAGTATTATGGAATTATTTAGATAATTTTAGAAGATATTTTTATTAAATAAAAAATTTATAATTTGTCTAAAATATCATAGTTACTATATATTAAATTTGAGAATTTTTAGACAAGAGGAAATAGGTCTAAAAATTGAATTTTTGAAATTTTTCATAAGTTACCTTATAATATAAGGTTTTAATGTAACCAAAATTAAAGTAAAGTTGATTAATAAACTTTATAGGTTGGTAATAATATAATAAAACTAAACTAACATTTAATACAGAATGTTAATAAATATTTTTAGGTATAAACTTTAAGTGAACAAAAATGATATATATATATATATATATATATATATATACCAGGAATAAAATAGTAACTTAGGTTAAATCAAGGAATGTAATTAATCTACATTTATATCAAATATATAATATGGGAGTTAATATACTTAATTGAAACTAAGGAAAATACTTTATTTTATAAACCATATATTAGATGTGGATATGTGTAAAGTTAATAGAGGTAATTAAATACAATAAAACTACATAAAGAATGTTTTAAATAAATCCTAATATATATAGATAACAAAAAAATAATAAATAAAAGAAATAAAATACCTTATAGAGAATAGAATATGAAGGAATTAATAAGTTAAACTAAACCTATACATAATACTAATAAAAGAATGTTATTAGGTGTGGTATTAAATTATGGTTATGAAATTAAACTTATGGAGTTACCTTTTAATTTCTAAGATTATATAAACCATATTAAAATACATATATAATATTATTTGTCAATGACGATGATGTAAATCTATAATTGGGTTAGGTAATTGATAAGTTAAGACTTAGGAGAATTTGTAATTAGATTACATAAAATGTTACACAAATAGATCTTATTATATAATTAATAATTAAATAAATGAAACACTTTTACATCTAATTGTGAAGTAGATTAGTAAGCCTGGATTTAATAATTTCATAACATTTATAGTTTTGAACAATAACCTAATGTTTTAAGATAAAATCATTAAAAGGATTATGATATAAACTATGATTAGGAAATTAATCTAAATAATAATCCTAAGTTTCTTAACAATTAGATAAGCCATATAAAATACATTTATTACCAATATTCAAAATGGGAGATTATAATTAAGTGATGTATTTAGTTGTAGAACTTGTAAAAGAGTTGTAAATGGAAATTGGATATTTAAAACTTTTGAACCTTAATCGGATGAACTAAGTTACATAAGATATTGTAATGATCTACTTTACGACACTAGAAATATTAATATGTTGTTGAATATAAAATACGAGAACTTTTCAGAATAGATTATCTTATTAAATAATTGTCAATTTCACTTATGAATGAGGATTTAATTCTGAGGTAACTTTAACCTTATGTTAAGATATAATGTTCATCCTAAAACATAATAGAGGAGATTAATTTATTAAGTTATTCCTTTGAAACCTCAGGTTTTGTAAAAGATATGAAAAATGTATTTAAGACATAAGTTTATTAGAATTTAGTAAAATGATTATACATAGTCTATGGAGGGAAGGTGTGTACAAATAGAACATTTAGGAAACTAAATGAAGGTAAGGATACATAAAAAGTTATCTTAAAACACCTTATTATATAGGTAATAATAAAGCAAATAATATATATCTTGTGAATACTAAATGTAAGAGTTTGATAAGTCTAAGTTAATTATGATATAGTTATTTCAATATGAGAAGTAATTCAACATCTTATGACAAGATTATTAGACGGTTATAATAAAAAGTCATTTGAACTAAGGATATGATAATTGAGTTTAGTGGCTCAATTAAGTTATAATAAAATGTATCTACAACACTATGATTCCAATATACAAGATGTAGATCTTAGTTAAGTTAAGGGGAAAACTTAGGCATAATGGATTATTTAGTAATATTGATAAAATACATAATCATTACATTGTGAAATAATAGTATAGTATTCTAAGATAAACCTATCTTAGGTCATAATACGATGTTTATTCTAAATTAAGAATAAAAATATTGAGCTTAAGAATTGTTATTGAAATTCTAAGATTTATTGAATTAAATATAATGCACTTAGGATATAAAGGTCTTAAATGTGAGAATTAAGGTTAAGTATGGGTAAAGTGGATAAGAGTGGAACAATTAACAAGTGTTAATAAAATACATTCCTTGGTCTTACAACCTTGAGCTATGCAACATTCTAAGATAAGTCGAAGGTTATACGTAACATTTAATTGAGACTTAGAAATAAGGGTGAGGAGTTTATTTAAGCTTAACGTAGGCTACAAGTGATTGATGATAGACTACCTTTAATATTCTTCAGAGTACTGTTGATTGTTTGCGCAAGTTGACTAGAACTGTTACAACGTTATCCAGGTACGATTTCTCGAACTCGATACTTTTACTGATGGACTTTATGGAATGTTTTGGAACACCAACTGATCTTGAATGGATTTCAAAAGGAAACTGTTGTGTGACTAACTGAGCTTGATGTGACTAACTGAGCCTGTATGTGAAACTTCCTTGGTTATTGGTTCCTCCTATCTAGTTGTTTCACTAGATATTAACTGCCTAGGGTTTACGCTTCTGCACTCTGTAAGACTGAGTATTTTGGTATTGCTCTGGTGCAGTTAATGATCTAGTGGGGTAACTGGGAATATAGGAAAATATCTGGTATTGGTAAATTCTTCCTTTGGACTATGGGTATTGTTTCATCCATGAGTCGAGTTTGATCAGCCTTATTGGGAATGGATTCTTTCTATTAGATATTAATTGCTGAGGGTTTACGCCTCTGCACTCTGTAGGACTGAGTGTTTTGGTATTGCCCTTGTGCAGTTAATAATCTAGTGGGAATATGGGAAAATGTCGATCTTGGTACCGAGTATGGATTCTTGTTATTAAGTGCTGCACACACTTTTCACCGATGACTGAGAACGGGTCAGTGGCAGCGGAGGTCTGCTATACCTCGTCCATATGGACAACTAACAGCGGAGGTCTGTTTACCTCGTCCTTGTGACAATTGACTGGCGGTGGGGGCCATCTCTCCCAATTGGTTTTATTCCACTCTTGAGTATGTTTTCCTATGGGAATCAATCTTCTGAAATGGTGGAGACATAAACTGTCTACCACGGGTTATGGATATTCATGTCATTCCTAGTCCTTTGTGACTACTTAAGTCTTTCTCTTCTTAACCAGAATTGGTTCTAACATCAACAATGGATGCTTACTAACTATGTGGTGTGACTACTTAAGTGGATGACTTGGTTTGGAAGTTCTTTATCTCTATCTTTGTCTTGCTTTCTTTTCTCTTTAACTTGATTGTTTTGAAGTGCTTTATCTTTGTTTTACTTTTAATAGTTTGTTTTCATGTTACTGCTTTATTTGAAGAAGTATATTTTAATTTATTGTTTTAGAGAATTGTACCAGTTCCATTCCAGGGAATTGACTCACCCCTCCCGGGGTGGGCTGCTTGGTTTCATCTTGCAGGTGCAAAATTGTTCATACAGGTGGCCACGAAGAGTATGAGTGATTGGGATGGGAATTAGGAATTGTGGAGAGTTATTCTATTTCACTGGTAGTTATGTTTATGTTGTTTTTCTCGAGTTCAGACCGTAGCTTTGTAATTTTATAAGTTGTAATTGGTGAGGTTTGGTCGGGTGTTAGGAACCCGATGGTCTGTAAACGCCAGTAGAGATTTTATATTCCGCTGTAACTATTGTAAATGGGGGCGTTACAGCTGATGTGTATTATAGTGTGGTCAGCGTGTTGACCCACTAGCACATATATAAGCCCCTTTCTCTGTAAAGACCCGATATACTTTGATATACTCTGTAATACATGCTTCTAAGCAAATACACATATGTCAATAAAGTCTTCCGCCCTTTCTGGTTCTTTCATGGTATTCGAGCAAGTCTGAACCAGTTTCTTTCATTATTTTTCGATCTTAATCGATGGATTTAGACGCATCAGAGAAGGAGAAAGATACCGAGACATCAGGAGGGAAGAAGCCGGAATCTGCCTCTGTCGAAGATTCCAAGAACAAAATCGACATCCACCATGAACTCTACCTTCATCCTTCGGACAATCCAGGGATGGTTTTTGCGCACAAATTTAAAGGCACTGGGTTTGCTAGTTGGAAAAGAAATTTTGAAGTGGGAATGTTAACCAGGAACAAGCTAGGGTTTCTGGATGGAACCCTGAAACAAAACGACTTTGAGGGTAGCTTCAAGAAAGCTTGGATTAAAGCCAATGGTATGGTGATGGCGTGGATCTTCACCGCACTGGAAGATAGCATTAGAGAATCTGTCCTTTACCTTACTTCGGCCGCAGAAATCTGGAGAAACCTTAACAAACGTTTTGGTAAACCCGTTAGTAGCAGACTGTATTCCTTGCGTCAAGAAGGGCATCGTCTTGAACAAGGTTCAGACGACATCAACACGTATTATACACGCTGGATGCACATTTGGAACCAACAACAACAGAACATGGTAATGCCGAGTTGCTCCTGCGGTGCGATAGAACAGATTGACAAGATTTTCGAGAATGAGAAGGTATTCGATCTTCTGATGGGTTTAAACGATTCTTATAAGGCGCTTCGCAGTAACGTCGTGATGATGGAGCCTTTACCCTCTTTGGAACGAGTATATGCTATGCTCCACGAAGAGGAATCCCAGCGCCAGGCTTACAAACATAAGCACTCAGAATCCGAATCCCTAATTTTCGCCAATACCCCTTCCTCTTCGAATGTCTCAGAAAGAACAAATCGAACAGGAAAGACAGATTCAAGAAAAATAAAATGTACCAAGTGCAAGAAATTAGGGCACAAATTTGAGGATTGCTACTGGGTTCGAGGTTTTCCTTCGCACTGGAAGAATGAGAAAGCAAAGGATCGTTTTACTGGAGTTACAATGGAGGAGGACGACGACTCAGATAAAGATGTTCCTTCCAAGAACTCAGATTCTACACCCGTTCCAGGCATGAAGGCAGAGACTCTCGATGCCCTTGTCGCACATCTTCAGAACAAGAAGGTCAAAGTCCCAGGGATAAACTCACATCAATTGACCTCCCTGATGAGCTATCTACACGAGAGGATGGGAAAAACTTCAGAAGACGAAACTGATTTTGAAAATCAGTTTTCAGGTAAGTACTCCATAATCTCAAATGCTTGGATAACAGCGAATGAATTGACAAATCAGACCGTTCATGATTTAGATAATGAATGGATAATTGACACTGGAGCTACGGATCATGTGTGTGGAAATAGAAATCTTTTCATTGCACATAGTTATACTAATTGTTCCCTGAGTGTCACGATGCCTGATGGACATCGGGTTATATACAAGGGATAGGATCCGTGAAATTACATGATTCTTTCTTGCTTCATGATGTTCTATATGTGAAAACTTTTAAGTTCAATCTTCTGTCTGTGAGAAAACTCCTTCTGCAGATTAATGCCTCATTGATTACATATGTTGATGCTTGTTTTCTACAGGACCTTAGGTCAAATGATCATGTGTTGTTTGGCAAAATGAGAAGAGGATTGTACTTTCTTGAACATTCTAGTTTAGACAGATTTCAAAAATTGCAAAAAACTGTTTCTAGTACAAAGGTGAAACAGACATTTGTGACAGATGTAGGAAAAACAAAAGAAAAAGTTGATCTAAACAACAATAGTCAAATTTTTTCTCTTCGCTCTGATGTTGTCACTTGGCACAATCGTCTGGGGCATCCCCCCGTGGACAAACTGTATAAGCTCAATGTCATCAATAAAAAGGGTTCTGTTTCATATTTTTTCTATGATATTTGTCAAAGAGCAAAGGGGCACAGACTGCCTTTTAAAAATTCAACATCTAGAAGCAAAGAAATATTTGATATTGTTCATCTTGATATATGTGGACCCTTTAGAAATGCTACATATGATGATCACAAATATTTTTTAAGTCTTGTTGATGACAAGTCAAGGGCCCTATGGATAAAACTTCTAAAAACAAAAGGGGAAGCTTTTGCATTCATCAAATATTTTACTCATTATATTGAAAGACATTTTGGTAAGAAAATCAAAACTTTCAGATCTGATAATGCATTCGAACTAGGCAACTCTAATGAGGGCAGAAATTTCTTTCAATCTTTGGGAATAATACATCAGACATCTTGCTCATACTCCACAGCAAAATGGAGTAGTCGAGCGCAAGCATCGTTACTTAATGGAAACAGCAAGGACTTTATATTTCCAATCCAATGTTCCTTTACAATATTGGGGAGATTGTCTTCTTACTGCTACTTACTTGATAAATGATTGCCTAGTTCCAGTCTTAATGGTGCTACCCCTTATGAAATTCTCCATGGCACAACACCAGATTATAAAATACTAAAAACTTTTGGATGTCTTATATATGCCACTGTTTTAACAAAAGCAAAATCTAAATTTGATGATCGTGCCATTCCTTGTGTATTCTTAGGATACTCCTTGACTCAAAAAGGCTATAAACTTCTGAGATTAAGTGACAATCATATCTTTGTTTCTCGTGATACTGTTTTCCATGAACACATTTTCCCGTATAAACCTTCTTCTCTCTTACCACTTCACCCACACAATCCGAACCTTCCACTGCCTCAGATAATCCCTTTTCTGGTCCACATATATGATGATGATGATGATACACACTTTTCTTTACCAGATACTTTTCAAAATACTGAAAAAGATGTTGATACAGAACCTCCCAACCTAGATCCTCCTTCAGGGGAAGAGAATGCACAGTCTCTGCCTACACAACCTGTTGAGATTATAAGGAGATCTAGTAGGGAGAGACACTACCAGCTTATCTTGATGACTATTATGTAGGAATCACTGATGGGAGAGACATTTTCAGTGAAATTGTTGCAAACAGAATATCCTTACAGGAACATGATACTATGAATTTCCTCAACATTCAATCTTTGACTGATATCATCCATGTTTCTTACATCGATTCTAATTCTATTAGCAATTTCAAAAATACAGAGAGTCATCAAAACTTCAAAGAACCGCAATCTTATGAGGAGGCTTCTCAGAACAGAGAATGGGTAGATGCTATGAATAGGGAATTACATGCTCTAACAGAAAACCAGACATGGGATTTAGTAAAGCTCCCAAAACACAAACGGGCAATAGGATGTAGATGGGTCTATAAAGTCAAGTTCAAATCTGATGGATCTGTTGAACGCTTTAAAGCAAGATTAGTGGATAAAGGTTTTAGTCAAAGGTTTGGTTTTGATTACAACGAAAATTTATCTCCTGTTGTTCACATGACAACGATACGAACACTCTTAGCTGTTGCAGTCAAAAGAGGATGGGTCATGGATCAATTAGACGTTAACAATGCATTCATTCATGGGGATTTACAAGAAGAAATATATATGTAAATACCCAAGGGTCTGTCTGTCTCGAAGGATTAAATGCATGTAAGCTAAAGTAATCCTTGTATGGTCTAAAGCTAGCCTCTAGACAATGGTTTTCTAAACTAAGTAGTTTCTTGCAGTCCCTCTCTTATAGAAAATCCGACAATGACTATTCTTTATTCATAAAGAAAAGGACTCTTTAGTGACTTACTTGGCTGTATATGTTGACGACATCCTTGTGCAGGTAATGACTTGAAAGAAATTAACTTTCTTAAAACAGAACTGAATAAAGTATTCAGAATAAAAGACCTTGGATGTTTGAATTTCTTCTTGGGTATGCATTTTTTCCATGCTGATTGTGGTCTGATTATATCACAGCAGAGAGTCCTTTTGGATATACTGTCTAACCATGATTCTCAAGAGAGAAGAACAAGTGTTTCACCGTTGTTGCCAGGTAAAAACTTTTAGCAGATGAGGGAGATATACTTCCAAATCCAATAGTCTACATAAGCATAGTTGGAAAACTAGCTATCTCACCTACACCAGACCTGACATAGCCTACACAACACAATTACTCTCAGTTCCTACAATGTCCAAGAACAACACATCTAGCAGCAGCAAATCATGTTCTACAATACCTCAGGAAGACACCAACCTATGGGATACTTCTGTCCAACAGCAACAGCTTCGACATGCAAGCTTTTTGTGACAGTGATTGGGCGGGGTGTCCCAATACCAGAAAATCAGTCAGCGGCTATTACATATTTCTTGGCGACTCCCCAATAAGCTGGAAATCGAAGAAACAATCCAGTGTTTCATTATCTTCTACAGAAGCAGAGTATAGAGCCATGAAGAGTGTAACCGCTGAGCTGGCATGGTTAAGTCATCTTCTGCAAGATTTAGAAGTTCAGTGTGTCAGACCTATCCCTGTCAAGTGTGATAATCTTTCTGCAGTTTATATAGCTCAGAATCCAGTGCAACATCAACGAACGAAGCACATTGAGATTGATATACACTTCGTTCGACAGAAGATTCAAGAAGGCTTGATCGAAGTAAGACATGTGTCGAACAGAAAACAGTTGGCTGATTTCTTAACTGAGCCCATGGACGTGACTACACAAGCATATTGAAAGACATAGGCCTCTATCTCAGTCAAGACTCACAGGAAACAAGGAGTTAGTCTTGAGGGGGAGTGTTGGAAAGTCATTTAATGTAACAGTTTATTATCCCTTAGTATCTGTTACTTTTCTTTCTCTATGCTGATGTGTATTATAGTGTGGTCAGCGTGTTGACCCACTAGCACATATATAAGCCCCTTTCTCTGTAAAGACCCGATATACTTTGATATACTCTGTAATACATGCTTCAAAGCAAATACACATATGTCAATAAAGTCTTCCGCCCTTTCTGGTTCTTTCATTTTGCAGTGGATTCATATTAAGACTTTTCCGTTTTTCTAATCCATGTTTTTATATATTAACCTGAAAAAAGTATATATTGTCTTACTTTTTTTTGATTTTTTATATATTGTCTTACTAATACACCGCATTATCTCTTCCAAAAGTCATATGGCTTTTTCCTTCTTCTATAATAAGGCCTCTCACTAATTAACCTGAAAGAAAAACTCTGTCTCTTTGTACTCTCGATGATGTTAACTGTTGCTGTAACATTCGGTATGAAATGATAAAAGTCTTTTCAATAAAATGAAAGTGATAAAAGTGTCACTATAAAGGGGGGAGAGTAAGAGTATTATTAATTGCCTTGAAGAATCAGTAGAGCGGAGGAAACCACCAATAATACTCCAAAATGCTTTAAAGGAAAAACATCCATGACATGAACATTTTGACGAAACTTGAGCAATGTATTGTCTAATCACCCAGACACTAGCTAGCTAGTACCTAATTAATGTCTCCATAGAAGTGATTAACGAAACGTACCATATGATCTTCAAACAACCATATAACCACATTAATCACTCCATCATTACTACGATGATTCCCCACCGCATGCATCATAACTAGAGTTGAACCATTCGGATTACTCGGTCCTGGTCGCATACAAATCTCTTTACCCCATCCAAAATCAAGATCATAGAGTGGTAATCTCAACCAATTCGCTACAAAAAGATCAATCTTCAATTCTGTACCTTCTACTCTATTAGCAATATAATCACCATTACTTAATAATGTAGTATCTTTAGATATGAGGTTTCTTACGTGCTCTATATTTGATCGAATCTTTTCATCTGTTATATTGTCTATGGTTGTTCTCAACTTGTTACAAGTGTAACTCAGTTGATTAGAGATGATGTCTTCAACTGGAGAAGTAGTTGGTACTCTCATGACTCCGTTGCCGAAGTACTCAGATGGTAAAGATGGATTCATACGGCTACGTATATCAGCAGATATGCCTAGTGTGATCATGTGATGATCATGAGTCTTATCATTGTATCCTTTTGCCTTGCAGAAACACCTATTATGTCCACGAAAGAGAAGTGGGAGGTATCAACAATTTTAATTAGTTAGAGGACAGGTAATTTGAAAGATAGAATAATTAATCTGTAAATGTATACGACCTCCAAACATGAGAAGTGATGACTTCATAGCGACTATAAGGGCGTCTGCCTTCGTTGGCTACATTATCGTCATCATCATATGTTTCTGCTATATGCTTAAGTTTTTCAACTTGCATCTTTGTTAATGGAAGAATAGCCGCTCTTATCTTACCAAACTTTGACATTTCGATCTTTGGCGGATTCTGATCTACCTTATTGATGATGATATCACATTCTGGATTAGATATTGGGATGCGTAGTCCTTCCATGTCTAATCTCAAAGCTGGTGTACTGTCAATAAAAGGAGGAGTCTCTAATGGTGCACCACGAGCAATTCTGACATTAATTTAGAATTATTAATCAAGTATATATAGTAGAAAGGGCCAGCGAAATTAAAAGAATGAAAATGAAGCAGCTAGACTCTTGTAGATATATAGAAAAACCAATTAATTTACCGTGCCCATTCCCTTAGGAAATGACAGAAACTAAACCCATCAGCGATATGTGACATCACAAAGGTAAGACTAAATCCACCACAACGAAAACCAGTAAACTGGACCAACAACAAAGGGATTTGAGACCTCTCCTTTAATCTGTCTCCATATTTGTCAATTGACGGGACCAATTGTTTCATCATGTTAAGTTGAGAAAAATCTCCAAAATCAGAAACTTCATTTGTCGATTCAGCTTCGATAAAAACCGCACCATTCTCGTCTGTTTCAGTGCTGCCACCACAACATTGAACCACCACCGCCCTGCTATCCTCATGGTGGATTAGTCGACCGGAAAATGGATAGAAATGAACTAGAGTCTTAGAAAGTGAGTCTCGTAAAGTAGTGCTGATGATGGACCATTCATCACTTGGCTCGTTGTTGGGTTTGTAGAAGTAAATCAAGGTTACGTAGGGCACCAAAGAACCCACTATATCCAACACTGTTAAGGGCATGATGCCATTAAATGATGGCTCAGCCGGTTTAACGGTTTGGGTGTCTTTGATTCTCACCTCTACCATCTTAATTTCTGTATACTATTAGATAGTAGTAGTAGTAGTAGTAGTATAGGTTATAAACAGCTAGCTAGGGGAAGGAACAACCTCAAATAGTTGTTGCAGGACAAATATTCAATTGTCAGACTCCACACAGTAAGTAAGAAGCCGTACGTGAGAGAAGTAGTTAATGATTAAAACAAGGAGATTAGTAGAATATGGGAATTATCACCCAACTAATCCTCAATTACTGGTCTGCCACCGAGTACCGACAACAGCTAAAGGCACATGCATACGTAGAATGCGTCCACATCATTACCGCCGTGCTTTGAGGAAAATAATGAATGCTCGCGATTTATGGATTGAATCAAGATGGCCTTACGTTTCTACAATACAGTATTTTTGTTATTCTTTTTTTTTTTTTTGTGAACATATAATTTTATATTCATACTCAGCCCATCATATTAACTGTTCCATTGAAGAATAAGGCTTAAGAGGATATGGAGATTAATACTGGCCACGGATTTCGAATAGAAGCCGACCAAGGAACTTTGTTTGGGGAGTACTATCATTCTTTAAATCATTAAATTATTTTGTATGTTTTCAAAAATTTATAATCATTTTTCAAATTTATAAATCGACGGTTTGAACCCGTCGATTGGAACCGGAATTAGTCGGAACCGGTCCAGAACCGCGATCAAAGGAAGCAAATACAAATACATGTCTTGGGATTCAAGACCGAACCGGGTCCGAAACCGGAACCGCCCAGAACCAACTTTGGATTCCGAACCGACCGAACGGATTTCGAATAGAAGCCGACCAATGAACTTTGTTTGGAGGAGTACTATCATTCTTTAAACAATCATATTATTTTGTATGTTTTCAAAAATTTATAACATCATTTTCAAATTTATAAAATTTTCAAGGGCTAGAGCCCCCCCCCCCCCCCCCTAGATCTGCCACACAAACCGGAATCGACTGTTTGAACCGTGATAAGTGTCCAAATGAGCATGTTTTATAGGTGTATTTCATATATAATATTAGCACTTTTCTTGCTCATTTCTCCTCTTCGGTTAGTTTTCCTCTAGTTTATGTGTTATTGGTTATCTCACAAATTTATTGGTTAAACATGAGGAAAACTAATCTGGGAGCAAAGTAGACAAAGAGACGAACGCATAGGCGCAGACGGCTCGAAAAACGGAGTCCAAACGAAGAATCTAGAGACAGTCAAAGTTCGCAAGACTCGCGTCCATGTTGTGTCCGCCCAACCATAGGCGGACAGGAGGCGGACGGAGTGATGTCCGCATAACCTTAGGCGGACAGGAGGCGGACAGAGTGTTGTCCGCGTAACCATAGGCAGACAGGAGGCGGACAGAGTGTTGTCCGCGTAACCCTGGGCGGACAGGGAGCGGACATTGGCTGTGTCCGCATGAAACTGGGCGGACAGGGAGCGGACATTGGTTGTGTCCGCATGAACTTAGGCGGACAGGGGGGCGGACGTGACTAAATTCAGACGCGACAGCTTTCTTCTTCCTTTGCGGCGCCGCAGACATGTCGAACTGCTTCTTCATTAATACCAAGCAGCACCTACCTTAATTCACTCACGCGTCTGTCTCCACCTCTGTCTGCAATCTGCAATCAATGTGCAATCAATCTTTCTCCACTCCAGAACCATTCCTTAATTTCCTCACGCGGTGTTCCCTCTGTCTTCTTCCCCTTCCTTTCTTCTATAAAACCCACGCTGCTTCTACTCAAATAAATCATCCCTTCCTCATAATCCAAAGCTCTCCATCAGACTACGATCCATTCCATCCTCTTATCTCCCACTTCTCCATTTTATTTTCATTGTTCATTCCACCACGAAGCAGAAGCAGTATAAGAAGAAGAGAAGAAAAGGGAGCTGGAGCAGAAGCGAATCACAGTCCAGTCTCCGCCGGCAGTCTCCAAATTAATGGCTATCTCTGCTTTCTTTTTATTACTGTTAATGTCTGAGTGATTTTTATTCGTAACCTAGGATGGGGTTTGACACCAAATAATTCAGACTTATTATTAATACCAAGTTTGCTTATAAATATTTGTTTTGTCTCTCTAAATTATTAAATGCTTAAGAACTGATCATTTTTATGCATTTACGGTTTCTCTTATTTCAATGATTTGTAAATCTGAGAATAGGCCACAAAGAAAGACAAACGTTAGATATTATCTCCTTGATTAGTAGATAAAATCCATCGCTGTTATTGAAAGAATTCTTGCTTAAAGCTAATTAATGATTTTAGACTTTTTCTGATTGTAAAAAGTCTATTGAATTAATTAAGAGTTGTCCTTATCTATGATTTAGGAAGGCCACAAGATAAATTCTTAAACAGACAAATAGAGCAAATTAGGATTATAATTAATGTCTGTACTTAAATAAATATTTATCACCTGTTTCACTTATTAAACTTGTTTTAATTCCTTTCAGCAAATATTGTTAAATGCTTAGCGTGACAAACTACTGCATTTTTATGGTAACTATCAACATATGATTTTGAGATAGTCAAAGTACCACAAAGGAATAAACCTTAGTATTTACACTCCGGATTGAGCAGGAAAATAGGCTATTACTAAGAGTTCGTAACTGACAATTATTAACTCCAATAGACAATAAATATTTGAGACTTGGTTTTATATCTGTTTAAGTAATTTAGGCAATTCCCCCGCTATCCTAGGATACCCTTTTTCCATCCATTTACTTTATTTTACCGTATTTATTATTTCTGTACTGATCCAACAAATCAAGCTTGCCTCCGGCTAAACCCCCTTTTACATTTTATGCACTTTTATTTATCTTTTTGTACATTTACTAACTTGATAATTAATTAGATAGTTGTGAAGTCTCTGTGGATACGACACTTGTTTTACTACAAAGATTGGGTTCACTGCCCATAGTTAGCAAGATAGTTTAACTACTATTTTGCCCAACAAGTTTTTGGCGCCATTGCCGGGGACTTCGGTCCAACTATCTGGTCTATTATATGTTTAGTTTTTCTTTTATTTTCGTTATTTGCCCCTTTTGTGTATACATTTTTGTTTCTTTTTTAAGGTACTTAATTCTGATGGATGGTCACTACGATCAAGCAGGAAATTGGTATGGTTACCCCTATGGTGCAGAGGACTACAATCAATGGAGTGTCTGTCAAAGGTGCGGAGAGTACCATGAAAGCCCCCAATGTTCAAACCCAAATGCTGAATTAAGAGCTCTCTTGGAGGATTACAAGTCATCTCTCAAGCCTATCCCCATCTTTGTGTGCCAATAGTGTGGAGAAGACCATGAAAGTTCCCATTGTCATATGGTTGCAATAGAGAGAGACAACGCCATTTTTAGGGAAATGATGGCGAATTTTACCTCAAAGTTTGAAAGGATCCAGCAAAGAACGCTGGATCAGATCGAACGCATGGAACAACCGCTTCAACAACTGAATGAAGTGGTTCATGAGGAGGAACAACCTGCGGAGGACATAAGCTACTCTCCACCTCCTCCCCTATTCGAATTGGAGAATCCATCACCAAACAACCATCAGCTTGATTATGAAGACAACCCCTCAGAAGAGAGTTTCTCCTTGGACTTCATGGAGTTTCCTCCCTCTGAAGTCAACTACTATTTCCCCTCCTTCTCCGTGCTCTACCCAGAAGATGAGGGTGGACACATCCTCAACCTTGAGAAGGAGGAGATGCCGCCTCCCTCCGAGCTATCAGAAGAGAGTGCTTTAGTGAATTTCAAGGAGCCACTTCCCTCTGAAGTTCATTTCCATCAAGGCTTTTTCCATAAGCCTCAACAACAAGAGGAGGATTTTTACATCTTCCAATTTGAGGAAGCAAAGCCAATCACACCTGGTCTCCTGTTAGGACTACGCTACCGGCAGTACCTCCTCAAACACCAGGTTTTGTGGAGTATTCATTTTCCTATTATATTTGCCGAAGTAACGTTTTGTTTTGATCCAGGTGGTTTGCTTTTAATTACTGCCAACTTCGTTTTCCTGGCAGAGCTGTTATCTACTTATATTTTTGATTCAGGATAACGAAGCGGGAGTCTAGCCAAAGACTAAAAATAAGGGCAGTTTTCCGGGAGGCAACCCGGATGAACTTTTATTTTATTTGCTTTTATGCTCTTTTAATTTTCAGATTCTCTTTAAATTTTATTTTGCTAACTTTTAACCCCGTTTGTAGTATGGTTGCTTCTAGTGTCTTATGCAGGTGCAGCTTCATGTCTACACTGCAACCAAGCTACGCTACTTGAGGCTGAAGCTCAAGTGTGGGGGAACTCCTTTAAACAACTAGCAAAAATAATCTCAGGGGAGTACCAGTTTCTTTAATTAGGCTTTTATTTAAATAAACACTGCAGAGGAGCATTTCTGTGCTTAAATGTTTATTTGTGAACTTTGTGTTCTCTCTATTTTATCTACTTACCGGAAAGGTCTTCTGAAACCTTCCCTTGTTTTCTGGTGAATAATGAGGACATTGTTCAATTTAAGTGTGGGGGTGAAGTGTGCCCCTTTTCAGGGCATTTTGTGCTTAAAATGTTTAAATCTCTCTGCTTATCTTGCATTTGTTCAAAAATTAAAATTATGTACCCTGCAATGTAGGTTGTTCTCTTTAAAAACAAATACTATTATGAATTGTGGGATAAATGGTACAAATTTAAAAATTTTGATTACTTTTGAGGAGCATTTATCTTATACGGTGTGACCAAACAATCTGCAATGGTTGGATTTTATTGCTCAGGGTTTCTTTCTGTCTTCTCTCTTAGGGATTGCTAAGGGGTGCTTCTCTGCTAAAAAAAAAGAAAGAAAAAAGTAGTAAATAAGGGACTTGCGAGACACCATTGGTAACCAACAAAGGGAGTTGAGTATTCTTAAATACAAAGGCGTGATGCCTACATATTATCTTCTCATCTCTTATGCAAAAGTGAAACAAATGCATCAATCTATTTTTCCTTTTGTTTTCTCCTCAATGCCCATTCTTGAGAGAAGTTGGCCATGGTAAAAGTTCTCAGAGTCACCTAAACAAAGAAGCATTGAAGAACCTTGGATCATACCCTGAAACTCTAATTTTATTTTACCTTGAGCACACCTATGCCACCAGCAGTTGATGGATCACACTCCTCAAAAAGTTTAAAGATCATGTATTGTTCACTTGTTTATCCTACCCTTCATAATAATATTTGTTAATATTGAGCATTTCCTACTTGCTTGGGTACGTGGTTTTACTTAAGGACAAGCAAAAATATAAGTGTGGGGGTGTGATAAGTGTCCAAATGAGCATGTTTTATAGGTGTATTTCATATATAATATTAGCACTTTTCTTGCTCATTTCTCCTCTTCGGTTAGTTTTCCTCTAGTTTATGTTTTATTGGTTATCTCACAAATTTACTGGTTAAACATGAGGAAAACTAATCTGGGAGCAAAGTAGACAAAGAGACGAACGCATAGGCGCAAACGGCTCGAAAAACGGAGTCCAAACGAAGATCTAGAGCCAGTCAAAGTTCGCAAGACTAGCGTCCATGTTGTGTCCGCCCAACCATAGGCGGACAGGAGGCGGACGGAGTGATGTCCACGTAACCTTAGGCGGACAGGTGGCGGACAGAGTGTTGTCCGCGTAACCATAGGCGGACAGGAGGCGGACAGAGTGTTGTCCGCGTAACCCTGGGCGGACAGGGAGCGGACATTGGCTGTGTCCGCATGAAACTGGGCGGACAGGGAGCGGACATTGGTTGTGTCCGCATGAACTTAGGCGGACAGGGGGGCGGACGTGACTAAATTCAGACGCGACAATTTTCTTCTTCCTTCTTCCTTTGCGGCGCCGCAGACATGTCGAACTGCTTCTTCATTAATACCAGGCGGCGCCTACCTTAATTCACTCACGCGTCTGTCTCCACCTCTGTCTGCAATCTGCAATCAATGTGCAATCAATCTTTCTCCACTCCAGATCCATCCCTTAATTTCCTCACGCGGTGTTCCCTCTGTCTTCTTCCCCTTCCTTTCTTCTATAAAACCCACGCTGCTTCTGCTCAAATAAATCATCCCTTCCTCATAATCCAAAGCTCTCCATCAGACTACGATCCATTCCATCCTCTTATCTCCCACTTCTCCATTTTATTTTCATTGTTCATTCCACCACGAAGCACAAGCAGTATAAGAAGAAGAGAAGAAAAGGGAGCTGGAGCAGAAGTGAATCGCAGTCCAGTCTCCGCCGGCAGTCTCCAAATTAATGGCTATCTCTGCTTTCTTTTTATTACTGTTAATGTCTGAGTGATTTTTATTCGTAACCTAGGATGGGGTTTGACCCCAAATAACTCAGACTTATTATTAATACCAAGTTTGCTTATAAATATTTGTTTTGTCTCTCTAAATTATTAAATGCTTAAGAACTGATCATTTTTATGCATTTACGGTTTCTCTTATTTCAATGATTTGTAAATCTGAGAATAGGCCACAAAGAAAGACAAACGTTAGATATTATCTCCTTGATTAGCAGATAAAATCCATCGCTGTTATTGAAAGAATTCTTGCTTAAAGCTAATTAATGATTTTAGACTTTTTCTGATTGTAAAAGTCTATTGAATTAATTAAGAGTTGTCCTTATCTATGATTTAGGAAGGCCACAAGATAAATTCTTAAACAGACAAATAGAGCAAATTAGGATTATAATTAATGTATGTACTTAAATAAATATTTATCACCTGTTTCACTTATTAAACTTGTTTTAATTCCTTTCAGCAAATATTGTTAAATGCTTAGCGTGACAAACTACTGCATTTTTATGGTAACTATCAACATATGATTTTGAGATAGTCAAAGTACCACAAAGGAATAAACCTTAGTATTTACACTCCGGATTGAGCAGGAAAATATTGAGGCTATTACTAAGAGTTCGTAACTGACAATTATTAACTCCAATAGACAATAAATATTTGAGACTTGGTTTTATATCTGTTTAAGTAATTTAGGCAATTCCCCCGCTATCCTAGGATACCCTTTTTCCATCAATTTACTTTATTTTACCGTATTTATTATTTTTGTACTGATCCAACAAATCAAGCTTGCCTCCGGCTAAACCCCCTTTTACATTTTATGCACTTTTATTTATCTTTTTGTGCATTTACTAACTTGATAATTAATTAGATAGTTGCGAAGTCTCTGTGGATACGACACTTGTTTTACTACAAAGATTGGGTTCACTACCCATAGTTAGCAAGATAGTTTAACTACTATTTTACCCAACAAACCGGCCGATTGGAACCGGAATCAGTCGGAACTGGTCCGGAACCACAGCCAACGAAGCAAATATGAATACATGTCTGAGGATTCAAGACCGAACCGGGTCCGAAACCGGAACCGCCCAGAACCAACTTTGGATTTTTTTCAACTATTTTCGGCGGTTTACAACTGTCGAAAAAAAACCACCAAAAAAGAGGATAATTAACCTTACAATCGCCGAAAATTGCCGTTTTTTTTAAATGCTCATTTCTAGCGGTTTCAACCTTAAACCGCCTAATTTTTTTTTAATTTTTTTTTATTTTATTTCTATTCTCACATTTTTCCAGTAAAGCTAAGAACCAACCGACCTTAGGTCTGACCCTCGCTCCTAGGGTTGGTCGGTTCCATAATACATTATGGCAATGACCGACCAAGGGACCGTGTCTGGGACCGACCCTGGGTCTATCTCGGCGGTTGTAAGCTTACAATCGCCGAGATAGGTTGTATTTTAGTATCTATTTCGGTGGTTCTAAGCTTAGAACTTCCGAAATAGCCCCTCCCCCCTTTTCCAGTATAGCTTATATATTCACTATAACACACCAAATGATTCAATCAGAGTTGTACTATGGTATAATATAGCTGCCTCCATAATGGGGCACTCTAGTACACATTCATAAAGTTCTAAAAGCCCCCAATATCAACGGTACGCCACAATTTGAGAGTTAATGGACCAACAAACACAAAAAACACTTGCACCTTGACTTTTGACCCATATTCAATAATGGGCTTAGTCCAACCTAGACAATTAGTAGTAATTGAACCAAATCAAGAAGTAAGAATTACTTGGGCCCAACCAGATAATGAGAGATATAACTAATAAAGACAATGACTGAATAGTCGTAGTAGAACTCAGTTGGGCTTATAGACAAGCCTAACAGATTAAGAGGACTAAATTAAATAGTTTAAACAATTGCAGAATTGGGCCAAGCTAGTAAACTAACTATAGTTTACTTAGGATAAATGAGAATTAAAGTAATGTTGTTAATTGGGTTAAATATAGATCTAATTTAGGAAAGAAAGAAAATCTAATTAAATGAGATGTGGTTTGGGCCGATTGGGCCTAATTCATAAGAAGGTTAGAAATAAGGTTATGAGGATATTAATTATGTTTTTGGTGATAGATTCTCAAGGAGACGCTACAATTATTTGACAAGAGATTAATTGAGATTTAATTATGTGAATTCATCGTGTGATTATAGATGTTATTAATTGCTAATGTAACTATTAACACTAACCAACCTAAGTATAATATCCTTAGAAGGATTTCATTAAGGATAACTAGAAATTCTTTTAAATTTAGTTTGGTGGAACTGACAAGTAAAATGGTGAAACAAAGGTTACAATAAAGTAATAATTATATCTCCTTTCCAATTTAGGATTTGAGTGAGCAACTGCACGGGCTAGGGCATACTTTTAGAATCAGAATTATAAGGTTTGTTATCATGACACCAGAATGCCCTGAGGTTGTTTTGGGTTTGTGTGATTGTTTGTATGAGTGACAAGAAGATATACATATTAAATTAATAACATGATTGTACTTGCATGATGTGTTACAATATTGGAATGTTATGTTATTTTGTGTCTTGCACTCTTATGTAAACTTACTTAGAACCAATAGTACTATATATTATATGGTATGAAGAAAACTTATGAAATGATGATAAAGGAAATAAGTTAAATGTTGGATTTGATATCCATTGTGTTCAATACCTAAGTATATTTACTTAGGCAAAGATATAGAAGGCCGTTATTAAATGGCAAAGGTTAATGAATAATGTATTCAAAAGATAAGTTACCGAAGCACAATTCTAAGGTGACCAAGATGGTGACCATTATTAACTGGTGGGTTTGGGTATTTTATGAGAGTAATCCAGATACGACTTGGTCGCGCGTTGTGTACACTAATAGATGTTATAACATGTTCAACTACATGTTGGAAGTCCAAATAGTCCTAATGGGATGTTGGCCGGAACACCCCAACTGGTGTGGGCCACTGCCCATAGGTGCCCCGCCTTACAATAGGGAGATGTGTCATCCTAACCATGATGACACATTAGGATGATGGGATAATGAATAATGAGATATAAGTTACCACTACAGTTTGGTTATGTGTTCAATATATATTATGAGATAACGAAACGATCTCATAAACTCCATAATTGATGACACTGGTTCCTTGAGGGCTTGAACACTAACATAAGCTCAAGATTGGTTAAATATTAACCTTTATAAGTTATTTTGTTTGGAGTTTATCTATGAATGGCGTGAGCAATCTGTATATGCTTATTATTATATGTGCTTACTTGTGATTGGTGTATGCAACCTGAGTTCATGATATGATGGGTGACTATTACTTAGTTTTATTATCTTTATATAAATGCATTCCTTAGGTTGGAATCTTGAATGAAATAATTTTTTTGCATGCCAACTTTGACCAAGTAATCCAAGTGTAAACTGAAGGGTTGCATAATAGCATACTCAGCGGTTGGGCTGACCCCTTCAATCAATGTTTTTACAGGTGTGTAGATAAAGATGTTCAGCCAGAGAGTGGGTGAAATACCCCTAACCTTAAAAACTTAATTAAATGATCTAATAATGATCTAAGATCGATTAAACATCTAATTACATTGATTAAGGCCTAAACATGCCTTAAAAGTCAACTGAGAACAACAGTGGTCAACACAAAGCAAGACTTTGCACCCTTGACTGTTTAGGGAAAATAAATACCCAAATGAACTACTTAGGACCTAAACATTTGTCCTAAGCTTATTAACACATTACTAAACATATTACAATTGTTGGACAACACTCCAACACGAAGAACAGACATTTACATGCTTCAAGGTCAAGTAGGGCAAAAATGTGCTCTAAGAATACCTTAAAGGTCTAATGACCTCTAAATGATATAAAATTGGATACCATGATCAAATATCATGTAAGGAACACAACAACACTGTTCTCAAAGAAAACAGAGCTCGGAAACACCCTGCGACTCAAAATGTGCACTAAAATTCCTTAAAGCACGGTTTTTGGGAGATTGCCTTCTAAATTGGGTTTTAATGGGCTTAAAGGTTATAATTACCTTTAAATATGATATTTTATCACATTATATCATATTAGGAATTTAATTCCAGAAATTTACAAATTTTTACAAATTTAATATTAAAATTTTAATAAAACCCCACAAGGGGGCCCGTTTGAGTCAAATTGACCAAGTTTGGTCACTGGTCAATTAATGACCCATTTGACCTCATGGCTGTCGGCTGGCAAGGAGGTGGGAAGACAGCTCACAAGACATTGATTGATAATTAGCTACCTAATACCAAATTGCAATAGTAAACCTACCTTTGTCAATTATTTCAAGCCTTTCCAATCATTTCTCTTGCTCTTGTCCGATTCCCTCCATTCCAGCCGAGATCCTCTCCTTCCTAGAACCTCTCAAGTCTGGTTATTGAGCATGGAAGGCAGATCTAACTCCTAAGCTCTTAAGGTAAGGTTTTAAGGTCATTTTTAGCTCTTTTTCTTCATCTCTTCACTACCTACACTTAGATTTCGTGGCTCATCAATTCCTATGGCTTATTCTCAGTGTTTTAAGGTTAGAACAAGAGCTAATCTCGGCTGAATCAAGTATATGGACCAAGGTTGTTCAAATATGCATTTTAAGGTAAAAACATACCTTAAGCTTCTCTACTCTTGATCCGGTTTCTTCCTTCTGATTTTTGTGAGTTTATACACTCATAATCTTCATATTTACATGTTCAATTAGTTGGTTAACCATTTGGAGCAAGGGTGGCCGAAATCCAAAGGAAATACTCTTCTTTAAGGCATTTTGCCAAGGTAAAAATCAATTACCATAGCAGCTTGGTGTTGTCTAGCTATTTCCTATGTTGATATGGTGAATTTAACACCATTAGGTGTGCTTGGTACAGGCCGAAAATCAATGGAACTGTCCTTGCATTTTTAAGGTGATTTTTGCCTTAAATCTTACATTAATTATTCCTTATGGTTAAGCTCAAGCTTGGAGTATAACCATATCTTTTTTTGGTGTATTAAACATGTCTAAATCATGTGGTGAATTTTCCTACAAGAGACCGAGCTCATACAAGGAATAATCAAGGTATAAACACCTTAAACTTATGATTTTATGTTATTCTTAGCATATATATTTATGTGCCGAGAGTGAAACATAATATATGGGTTATTTATAACCTAAGAATGGGAAAAAATGACTAAGATAAATTAAGCTAGTCATTTAAGTGATTTAATTAACATAATGGTCAAATTATGACATTATGTGGAAAAATATGTAAACCATGGTGAGGCCGTGAGTTTATTGTGTTATTTGAGACATTTATGTGTAATTTTATGTTATAAAGCAAGGTTGTAATAAGGCCATGTCATTAGGCCATTTTAATTTAAGTTTACAAGTTTATTTAGTTTAATTTATGCTTATATAATTAAGTTTGGGGCCAAACGGTAATTACTAGCTAAATATTAAGCCGTGGGCTTAATTTAGAGGAACTTAAGGTTTTTAAATGAATTTAATAAAAATTATAACATTTTATAAAGCTTTGTGACAAAATTGTAAAAATAGAAAACTATAGGTTATGTTTTGTAATTACCGAGAGGTTTGGGTCCAAATTGGTATTAGAAGTCAAAGTTGACTATATAGGAGACTTTGACCAAGTTTGGTGAATTTAAGGAATTAAAATACTACCTTATAATAAGATAGTTATTAAATTGTAAAAGATTTATAAGACTTGGGGTGGTATTGTGATTTCCGAAAACTTGGGGTGCTAAATAGAGTTTAGTACAAACCTTAGTTATTAGGAATTTTTAGAAGTTGATTTGGTTAAATTTGGAGTTTATATGAATTATCTAAGTATAATATAAGATATTTCATAACATTGTTACAAATGGGTAACAAATGTGGTAAAACCGAGATTTAGAGAAAATATAGGGTTAGTAATGATATTTATAACCTTTTGGTATAGTTTAGTAATTTTTGGAGTTATATATAAGGTATTATGAAGATATATGTATAATATATAGTTTGGGTGATATTAGAAACTATATGTTATAAAATGGGGTAAATTGGTGATTATAGAAAGTTAAGTGGTAGAAAATTAAATAAGAATAGACCATGGGTCTGTTCGGTTATTTTGAGGAAATATAACCATAGGTTATAATTATGTTAAGGAATAAGGATTATAATATAAGGTATATGTTATAAGTGTAACAATGGAATATATTTTGGGGTTGATTTGTAAATTATGGAAGTACAGTGGAGAATAATAAATACCGAGAATTTTAGGGGCTGTTTGGTATTTTATTAACAATATATAACTATAGGTTATAATTGTTTTAATGACTTAAATGTCATAATATATGTTATATAACTATAATATAACATTATATAAATTATGTGGTGGATTTTATAAATATTTGAGAAATATAGGTGCTGTTCGGAAATACTACTATTTTTGAATGAAATTTATAATATGGTTTTTAATGTTATAAGAGTTATAACATTTATAATATAAGAGGTATTCATTAAAAAGAATGAATATATATTATAATGACTTACCATATAATAAATAGTCCTATAATGCATATATATAAATAAATATATGTTATAGTGTGGAAAATATAATATAGTACAAAAACTATATATTACCACAATTAAAATGATATGAGATAAAGGGAAAAGAATTATAAACACTAGTTATGGAGTTCTAATGTTAAGAGTGTACATGAAATAATAAGGATTTATATAATTCAAAGTATTTGTACATATGAATTATACAACATTACACTTGGAAAGACTAACCTTAGGAAATAAATACTAAGGTGGGATGTATAATATATGATTAGAATTATACATGCAATATAGTGATAAACTATAACATACACAAGGTGTATTAAACTACATGCGATAAAAAACGTTTAAAGTTAAGAGTATTAATATACTCGACGTAACCACGCATGTGATATAGCGTTTTTCCTAATCCCGAGTTAAACCGAAAACCCGACAAACGTTATTAGTTAACAGCGGGGAATGAACCGGGGTAGATTAATAACGGTACGGGGTGCCGTAGTGTATTCTTAATATGAGATGCTGATGCATAGTGTAATGCATATTAATAGATTGTTAGAGGCGTCTCGAGGATCTCCAGAGATTTTAGCTGATTCATACTCCACCGTAATACAATCCGGGTGAACGGTATGTTATTTATGTGGCTTGATTGTCTCTGAGGATTTCCTCAGTTCAGACATTGTGTGAAAATCTGTGATAAGATCGAATGTCTGCTTGTGTGAATTAATATGCTTGAGTTGTATATTAATGCTGCTTATTGTTATTACTGTTGCACGTTAATAGTACAGTTCGTATATATGTACATATTATAAAACGAACTAGCGGCAATGATGCTATCTTATATGTGTAATATAAGGAACGTAAGAAAAACATTGTAGCATTAAGACAATAAGATATATATATATTATCTGAGACTTATATACGGAGCATTGGCCTTTTTAACGCCGCTCTCGTATCTAACACTGGATCCCGAGTCGACATACTCAGGATTGGACTAACGACCTTAGTCTGCTGTGTTAGGAAAAATAATAAAACAAATGCGATGGTATAGATCAGTTTACCAAGAGGATGCGGCTCTTGTTGTGAACTGTGATCCATTAACGATACTAGGCTACCGTGTGGTAACCGTAAGTATCTGGATAAATTTCCAACGGACTACAGATGGTTCGTAGGTCGGAGACTCTACCGCTGGAGTGGCTACTGCCGTGTGTAACCCGCCATAGGCGATGGGTAATTTAGAGACACGTCGTTCTAACGGGGCGTTGTCATCAGGCGTGACTGAACAATTACGGACGACTATATTAGTTCGTACATTAGGCGAACACTATTTGGGCTTGCATGCCAAAGACGGGAATTCATACTTGTTTATAGTTCTCATTGTTCCGCCTTGTTGTTCATTGGTTATGCTTTGTGGTTAGGTGTGGTATGTTGGTGGTGTTGATTAAATGAGTCGTTGTACTCATATGTGTGCTGTGAATTGGATTAATTGAATAATTGTACTTATATCTATGTTGTGAACTGGATGAGTCGAGTCGCTGTGCTCGTGTGTGGATTATTGTGGTTGTTTGGTCGAGCGAGTCAAGGTACTCAACTATGAACTTTCATGTGTTTGTTGGAGGGGAGTTCTGTACTCATATAAGTGTTGTAACGCTATCAGTGGTATATTACGATGCGATGTGTGAAGCCGGGGGCTTGTTTACTTTTGAGTTCACTGCAATATATGTTGTTGTTTTACAGTTTTTTATATTAAACTACCTGCATGAAAATGAATTGCACGCGCTCGACCAATTAACTGAGGGTCTGAGGGGGCATGACAGTCATGTAGTAACATACTCAGTAGGGGCTGATTCCATACCACAAACAACCATTTTTGCAGGTATGCAGCTTCCGGTGCGGCAATGAGAGTGACGCGCTGGGTAGTTTGGTTACAGTTATTTAAACATGCACTGTTGCATTTTGATACGAACCTAGAAACGTGTATAGGTTTTGGATACTTAGAAAGCTCACTGTGAATGTATTTTATATTGGTTTGGAAAGTTTAGATCTATCTCTTGTTGTCACTGTGGGAAGATGTTTCGAATTTAAGAATGTATCAGTAAGCACGTTATTACTCGTATGGGCGAGTAAGAACGGTAACACCAGTAGTACAATTGTTGAGTTTACCGCTGCGATTACATTATTAGTTAAGTTGATTAGGAGCCGAATAGAGTAGGGGTGTTACAAAAGTGGTATCAGAGCGGAGTACCGCTCTGATGACAGGAGATAGTAGGATTTATACAGTGAGCATAGGTTATGGGAATACGGGAAACGTTGTGAGGATACGTGACCTTGCGGGGTTGATGCAATGCTTAAGACTTGCACACCATGGCCGTAGAGGCACTTCAATATTAAAAGACCGAGACTGCGGTATTAGACCGAGTAAAGGTCTAACCCGTCCTCTTGACTTATGTCAGGAAGAGGTCGGGGTAATAGTACTAAGGAAGAACACGGAGCAGCGGAAGGCGCTGAAGGTCCAGCAACCCCAAGTAACGCGAATACGGCATGAACCGCTCGCACTTGATGGGAGAGCATCCCGGGAAATTTGCAATGGTACCCCACCCGCCACAGCCCGTACCTAGAGTACTATCTAGTAAGACAATGAAATGAGGAACACCATGGAGATAACTCTCCTGATCGGGAAGACCCGTTGTGGATACTATGAGAATTATGTTAGATATGGAAAATAAAACTTTAAGTTGTGATGAATTGTTTAGGACCGGGGGTCCTGGTAATGACATAATGTCTATCATACGAGTACGAGATGAATACTAAACCATGGTTGAGGAGATAATTCCCGTAAGACTAATGGGGCTAGCTTGCTATAAGCAAGGCAACCCTGTCTTACATCCAGGAAAGCACTGATTAGTGCGCTTGGGGGAAA
>CM041783.1:45674018-45702046 GCA_023374045.1 Limonium bicolor | reverse complement strand
TGGGTCGACATGCTCCACAGTCGAAATAACCCGCCATACCAAAAATAAGAAAAGAACTACGAGTGCAATGGGGAGAAAAAGTGAAGCGACATGAGTATCGGACAGCGGTCCGAAAGAGCATCGCAGTGGGATAATACATAGCATGAGAATTAAGACAACCAGAAAGTCCAGCTTGAAACGGGAACTCCAGACCCCATACAATGAGAAAGGTTATAAAACCGGGCCGACATGGCGCGGGTGACGATGAAGACGTGTACGAATTGTATACCGAATTAGGACTACTACGTAGTGCCTAAAGGAGAATCATTACTTAGTAACCATGACAAAATGTGTGGAAACAGGAGCGAGGATTAAGACATAAGTAAATAACAAGGGGTTCCCTCAGCAAGAGGAACGCCCTGATAAGTGACAGTGCTATCAAAACAACCAGGGAACTACCGGATGGTCAGTTATCCAAATAAGAGAACATCGAAGGAGTCCCAAGGACTACAATTTACATGGAGATTAAAAGAAAGTACCACAACTGACGTATATAGTACCGATAGCCCATCTTGCATGGCGCACTTGCTATAGCAAGTGGTGCCACGTTGAAGCTATACGCGAAGCCATCATGGCAAGGTAGCGGAACGCTATAGCTATTATACATATTGCTACCAGATTTCAAATCCTAAGAACCATACAATAAGACATTGGAAAGGCCTGGCGGCCTGACCATGATGAGATGAGTCGACACACCAGTCAGCAGGGAGTTGAACTTGGACAGAATACTAAACGATATAAATTTTCACAACAGTACAACCTACTACAACAACAACCGACAGTACGGGTAAGAACACCCATCCCGAACCTCAAAGAGAAAACCTAAGAGATTGCTCAGTAATTTGAGAAAACACTACATAGGTAATAACCTACAAGGAAATGTGTTACGAGATGGAATGAAGACAGTTGATGAAACGACTTTCAACAGGAACAGGATGGAACTCCCGAGATGACCACTAAGAATACCAATAACAACATTCTTCATTGAATATGTTAGTAAACCCCGAAAACAGGGACAAAGGGAATAAACATAAGCAGTAATCTACCAAGGATTAAAGACATACAATCCCGATAGAGGGAAGCTCAGAGGACTACACCACAGAGTTGGCATAGTCGAGCCGGACAAACTCATAAACTACAGCTAGCATTGTTGCCTAACTCATTAACACCCAAGTATGATTAATCATCGGCGGGTGGCGTAGTCAACAAATGTTGAACGAAGCATTGATTTGGAAGCACAAGATAACCAGGATAATTATCCAACTTAGACACCGTAAGGTAGATGCCTAACAAGAACCAAAACTTAATCGCTAAAGGACTCAAGTCTTTAAAAGCGGAAATATTTTCAAATACTAAGTGACGTCAGATCACCTGAACTAACTTCCATAGTGGGAAGCAGGATGCAGAAACTTACCATGAAACCCGGTACTACATTTACTATGTAACCTAACGGTGGATAGTGTTCAAAGGACCCGAAATGTATGGAGATAGCCTATTGATGAGTAAGTACAACAGTGAACCGAGCACCGGCTCTCACTCAATGACATTAAGCACTAAGAGCCCACGAGCCAAGGATGTTAACCACATCAGAGCCAGGTGTAGAAAGGCATAAGAGGACTTATTTAAGCCATGAACAACTATAATTCGTAAATACGAACGGTTACAAAACATAACTAGATTGTGGAAGAATTGCCACGAAAGGGCACTAATTAGAATATTGAGATAATACCAACAGGGGTGGAGAACAAACCACTCCTTTTAGGTGGGGATACCTCTCCTTGATGTGAGGCCTTGGTGGGAATAAACCCCTCAAAAAGGGCTTTCACTTATTAGAGATAGAATACTCTTTTACAGAGAATGGAATCGTGAACCTTGAAATTACCTTGGAACCTTTCAGTCATACATATAAGAAGGAATACTGCATAGACAAACCTTATATCCAACGCCTAAGATTTAGGAATCAGTAATCGCCAGAGATAAACATTGTGAGTGCACAATATGGCACACCGAGTGACCAACGCTCAGTAGAGCTTGTGACTCAATGAATGAATTATTTTTATAAACAGTTAATTTACATGGTAAATAACATCATAAATGATGGAAGAATAGGATAGAGATTAACCTACTTGCGATCCCGAGATTGAAGCAAAACACGTTCATATTAAGATATAATGTAACACCCCTACCGCTAATTCCGTCATTACTGTACAAATACTTACCTTCATAGCGGATACTCCATACACAACGGCGGGTGTACAATGCCGTTTGTCACCCACGTGACTAACAAGGCGAGTTACAATACTACATACTACCGGTCTGATGAATTTGAAAATACTGAGTACTCTACATAATACATTACTTTCCCTTGCATACTCAACCATAATTCAAATACAACTCCAATACAATACTATACCGAGTCTACTACAATCCATAAATTACCGATACAGTTTGGACTTCCAAATTCACAATGCATTACAAATACAATCCCTATTATACAACTACCCATGCTTACATAGCAGTCCCCGTCCTACTCTCTTAAACGCTGGTCAGCTTCGAATACCTGTACACTAAAAACGTTCCCCTTAGGGTGTCAGCTTACGCTGCATATGAAATTCGCATATACCGCGTGCTAACCGTGGTACGCCGACTACTTTGGGTCGGATATACATGGAGTTCATTTTACACGCATACATACATACTCATGCAACCAAAATACAATCAACCATACTTACATACATACATAAGGTTCTTTACCTACCAAGGAAGACAATTTGTTAGTCAACCGTTCATTTAGTAACCGTTGTTTTACTCACACTACGCTCACTACCTTACTCATTAATTACTCATGCTCTTCTCAGGACTCACTACTACTATTACTTACTCTTACTCAGTACTCATCACTTACTCTCGCATACTCAGTACCCATACTCTTCTCTTACTCGTACTTACTCATTTCTTGCTACTCGTTACGTACTCATACTTACTCATTACTCATTACTTTACTCATACATATGCAATACTCAATACTCATTACTTTTGGTCTCTGGACGGAGTCATACACACGACTCGCCACCGCGCCTACAAATTTAAAGGCTATACACTTAGCTCCTCAAAAATACAAGTGTCCATTTTTACCGGACTAATCAAATTCCCAACACTCCTCTCTTGGAGTATCTTACAATCTCATGGATTAGCCTAGAAGTATCTCTCTCGATAACCTCCACTAGCTTAGGGAATTACCAACGTCTAGTATTCTCAGACTTATGGGTTTCCCCTACGTATTGAATACTCTCATGTTCGGGACATTACTTACAACAGTCGGGTCCTCTCATAGTGGGTCAACTAGTTGCTAAGGGGTTTTAAGATCCCTCATCATTCTTTACTACTCTCATGGTTCATGACTTGCACCAACATTAATTCCTCTAGTAGGGTTTATTTATATACTTCCACTACTTATTGTTTGTGGATTATTCATTTCGGTTCTCCTACCGTTATCGGGAGGTTACTACTCCCGTGCACTCTCTCACATTCTAGTGAGTTCTTTGGTTTGTGTCATCGTTTGTTGGTTTGCTAGTTTAGTGCGTTTCTACGTTCCCGTTAGTTCACAACATGACTCTTACTACGAATCACTAAACACAAGACTCATCTATGAGTCGGTCTACGCACTAAGTGAAGCCACACAATCAATCAAGAGGGGTTAGCTCATCATACAACAAGACATACAATGAAAGGCAATAAACCGTTTTCATGCTTAGTCTTGATTAGCCGGCATACAACACAAAATCAACGTAACTCGGTTAGCATACGGGGCATGAGAAAATCATACCTTTCACCGGAGTTAGCTTTACCATGTGTTCCCTTGTTCCTTGGTTCACACTTGTTCCACTGGTAATGTTTCAAACATTGTTATTAATGCTATGCTCATACGGTACTCAATAACTAACTACTACTACTCCCGTACTACCCCGTTGTCCCGGTATAATTAGTTTCACTCATGTCAAACTATTTCCTTACTTCCCACTCATTTCCTACACTTGTTTACACTTCTTGGGACCTTTAAGTATCACCAAACAAGGCCTTAATAACTTCTAAAACCATTACCAATCAATCCCCCATCATTTAAACCCTAAAAATCACATTCTACAAGTTTTTGGGGGTGGTCCGGGACTTGGTCCGCACCCAAGGTCCCGGACCATACAAGAACAACACTCTCGGCCTAATTTAACACCCTGGTCCGGGAATTGTCCTGGACTAAGGTCCTGGACCAATACCTGTTTTGAGTCTCGACCATTTTTCAGATGCGGTCCGGGACTTGGTACATATCCTAAGTCCCGGACCCTGCTAAAAACTGCTATTGAGGTGATTTTTCAACCCCTAATCAACCCTTAATCCACCTCCAATCTTTCCATAAACTTTCCACATGTTTTGTACATATTTAAACACACTTAAACACTCACTAAAACTCCTCAAATTCATGGTCCAATACTTACTCAACTTCTTGCTCCTTTTCTACAAATTTTCCATTCTCATTTTCACACTTTGCACACTTGTGCATTTCCTACACCTCTCTTGCATTTTGCACTTGGTTCTAATTCCATTTACCATTCCAATTCATTCTCCAACAACTACACTACCTATACCCAAGTACAACTCTCTTCTTACCAAATCTTGCACACTAATTTTTTCCTAGTTCTACAGTGCATTTTGATACCTCTTTGCTACAGATTTTTACCTTCTTATTTCTCATACTACTATTACTATTCCATAGCTACTAAACATATCTACTAACTCCAATACACACCTTGGTTCTCCCATTCACCAAGTCATCCATAAATGTACACATTCCTACCAAAATTTTGCCATAGTTTACCTACAATTCTAGCTTCTCCACATACATACTTTTCCATCAAATTCATTCCTAATCTAGCCACGCCCATACAAGGGTCCTACCAGCAATACAAAGAAATCTTAATACATAAATACTCCATCAAACAACAATACTAATACTCATACGCAATTTACTTGCCTTCAAGGCCTACAATTCACATACTTGCTCACAAATACTAAAACTTCCACAACTATACTACTAATACAATAGTTTAGGTTCTTTCATTTGTTTACCCATTCCCACTACTCTAATGCATTAAAATTAGCATTAAGAAGGAGCTCTTACCTTGAGCTTATATTTCCTTCATTTCTTTTCCAATTCTTCTCATTCTCTTTTTCTTGCAAAAATCGGCCATTTGGTGAATGGAGTTGCCAAACTCCATCCCAACACCCAAATTACATTAAGAGAATATAATTAAACTTCTAATCTCTTAAGACACCACTAATTCAATGAAGGGATTAAATTACCACAAGTTAGGTTTACCTTTGGAGTGTTTTAGGAGGGGTTTTAGCCCTTGGTTCAAGAAGAAGAATCCACCACCATTGCAAGGTGAAATTGATGCTCAAAAGAGAGAGAGAGAAAACAAGGCATTACATAGGGCCAAAATCAGCTACCAAAAGAAGGTGGAGAAAACTTGAATCTTTTATGGAGATTTTTACCTTAATGGAGAGAGGAGAGCCCAAGCTACCCATTGATGCTATTTTCTCCACAAATGGGGTATACCCAAGAAAATGAACTTCCTCATTTTTGGATTTTAAAAAGAGAGAAGTGTAGAGGAGGATGAGGAGAGTAAGAATATGCGATTATTTTTGCATTTGGAGTTCAAATGGAGATGGAGCATGGAGGTAAAGTGAGGTTGCCATTGAAGCGTTGGAAGAGCTTCAAAATCGCCCAACAGCAGAGAGAGGAGGGAGAAATCGGTGGGGGAAGGAGAAAGATAGGAGAGAGATGAGGGAAATGAGAGAGTGAGGTGAGAGAGTCCTTTTTTTTACTTTTTATACTTTTACTTTTTGCTTTTTGATTTGTTTAGTTAGTGTGTGAGTGTGTGAGAGGGGTTATTAAGCCTCTAAAAACCGGCCCCCTATATTACTACTAGCTAGAGCGTTTTTTCGTCTTTTACGAAAAACGCTAGTTATTTTACCCGGTTTAGGTACTATTCACTAACCGGGTCTGTTTTCTGGAATTTTCTCGTTTCTTTATTTTTATTGGCTAGTAAGCTTCCATTAATGCTTAATTATTGTTATTAAATGATTTAAAATTTTTACGGGTTCGTTTGACCACTTAAAATCATGTTTTTGGGTTTTTTCGAAAAACGTGTGCTAAAGCTCTATTAGCGTTTTAATACATTATTTGGATCCGTTTTCTTCGGGGGTTGTTCCCACATGTTATTTTGGTCTTATTAAGCCCTAGGAATCCATATAATACGCTAACCGAGGTCTCATACCTCCTATGGTTATTTAACGCTTATTTAGCGTTTTTCGCTTTTTCAAGCGTTTCTTTATTTCTTTTGGATTTATTTTCCTTACCAAAATTACTTAGGCACTATTAGGCCCTTAAATACCATATTAGAATAATTTAATCACCATATTTAAGTTCTGGGTATTTCAAATAACAATATTACAACATGGTACGACAACCGCCATACACCCGGAATTAGAGAACTCCCAGTGTGTTTACACCATAAAGGGATTGAGTATAAGATAATATGTTAGTATACATGATTAAGTAGTTGCACCATCAATGGGCAACAGAGTAAAGACCAACTACAACAGTAACAGAGGTCGTGAAGACAATACTTATATAAATGGATTAAGTCATGGTGCGCAGTAAAGCGACCATTATGTGTAAACCGTCAAATATTGACACAAAGCCAATTAGATTTATGAGCTAAGACCATTGTAGGCGAGGAAATAAGAGGGAAGACGAACTGGGCATTAACTCCAGTAATTTAGACCATGCGAGGTAAGATTTCACAGGAAGCACATTGTCCATTCCTTAAGGAACTGGAAGTGCGTTCCTTGTAGATCGACATGAGATGCAAGATGATAGGTTCAATGGAAAGAGACCTCAGTTACTAAAGGATCAAGTCCGTACTGAATACAGAAAGAAGCTAGAGCACGTCATATCTAAGAACACGGTAGATGGATTTTCCCGTGATTAAGTTCAAGAAGAACAATAAGTGTTATTATGGAACCATGAAAGAGGAGATCGACAACAGAATACTTCATAATTAGCAACAGCTAAACGTGTGACGACACTACGAGGATACTAAATGAGACGTGGGTCGTCCGCCCTCCACAGGGGCTTGAAGGCCTGACAGACTCATTTATGAGTTAGTCGGGTAAGTAGTAATGTACCAGTAAGGTACCCCATGCATGTAAACGAGTAGTGTAAGGAACACGGGAAGTAGTCGACTCCGTACCACAGTCAACGACGCAAGATCAGACAAGAGCAGCTACTACCACAAACAATTGAAGAGAAGGAACTCAGTTGAACCAACGACACAAAGGAATCAGAGAACAAATAATTAAGAATTATGAAGTGCGAAGAGCACGGATTATTAAGTGCAGACATAGGACATGTCTTAAGAAGTTAAAGATAAAACTGTAAAGCGCAATAAGCACTAAACAGTAGTTTCACATTAAGAATCATCCTCATACCAAAGGTCAGTTGGAAAGAACAATTTAGACACTTGAGAGAGCACTAAGAGCATCAATGTTAAATCTTTAGAGAAAATGAGCTATTCAAACTACAACTCATTAAGGCCGTGTATATATAAAGATAACACGTGTCCATTGAGAGACCTTTAGTACTAAATTATAAGCATGCAGGAGAAGGATATACAATACTATAAAAGGATAAGAAAGGCAAACTAAGCCTAAGGTTATCAGAGTCATGCAGCGGAAGCTAGCAGACCGGTACCTTAAAAGTTTCATATATCTAATGAACGCGAAAGGAATGATGTACCACACATCTTCCATTTGGATAAAAATATGCCTTACCAACCGAATACTTTAGAACCGTTGAGGTTAAACCCAACACATTAGAGAGACTGGTATAAATACCAATATGAATCCTAGATACAGAGACTAAGCCATTAACACAGTTAAGACCCTCTAATCGGATCATAAGGTGAGATGGATGACATGGAAGCTGGAATGCTTAGTGAGAGTTAAACATCTTGAACCTAAGTTCAAGGGTGATAACATGTTGATTATGTGGGCGTAATCCATTTTAAGGGGGGTAGAGCGAAAAACCGCTTAGCGTATGTTTATGTACTGAGTACGTAAACTGTGGTGTGCATAGCACAAAAGAAATTGAGAATTTGTTTTACATATACATATGTATATATTCTGAGACTAATTATGGTTATTGCGCACAGAAGATGCGAATACCATACGTATTAAGTACCTATCTTGTTAACTCCGGGTGTGTACAAGTTTAGAGAATTAGTGAGGAGAATTAAAGAGACTTAAGGAATATACGAGATATGAGTCAGTATGAAACTACATGTGAGATAAGAATAAGGTAACACTATGTGGTATTATTCGATATGAGTATGAGGTAGGAAATATAATGCTATGAGGTATAAGATGGTGAGAATTGGTGTAACACCCTGACCGCTAATCCTTACATTAGCCTCTAATCGTCTTCATACTTACTCTTACACGCAGCGGATACTTACCTACTCCCGGCGGGTGATACAACGCCATTGGCCATTCCAAGACTAACAAGGCTACTACTACCTACAGTATCGGTCTGAAGATTAGAACATACCGAATAACATAAATACTTACATCACGCTTCCAATACTTACTTACAACTTTGATTACCGAGTATCCAAAATATATGAATTACATTTCCAAGTCTACAAATCTATTCCAAAAATTATAAGTTTACACAACTACTCATCCTTTCCAAATTCACAATTCCAATTCTCCAAAGGGGTGTACCACATGGTACACCGGCTACTAAAAAAGGCATAAGCCGTGTACAACTCGGTACACCATTCAAGACTACTACCTACTCCAAAAAGAATTCATCACGGTCTTACCACGACCTTCAGATTTCACGGGTACCTGTAAAATAAAAACAGTGCCGCAAGGGGCTCAGCAAAACGCTGCATATGCAATCTGCATACCCCGCGTACTAGCGAGGGTACGCCGACTATTTAGTCGAATACATGTGGTTTGTCTTATTCAAACATGCGTACATGCTCTTATACAATACAATGCATTCATATCACAAAATATACATGCATTCCATTCAATACATACAAGGAAGACATTACAAGTCAACCATTCACACTTACCGTTACGGAGATACGCTTCTCCAATACGTACACAATAATTGTTAGCTTCTTTACTCACCCAGGTTAGTCAGGTGTACATTACTCTTTTACTCAAGGTCAATGACTTACACTAGTCAAAACCGTTACTCATACAAGTACTCTACTTACTTACTTACTTACTCAAGTTAAGTCGGTATGACCTCCGGGCAGGGACTACTATATCCCACCACCGGGCTTTAGGGTGGCTCACCAATCCAGGATGCTACCCATTTAAGGGTTTTGGTCCATGGAAAGGATTAAGGTCAGGATTCGGATCCAACCTCTTATGTTTCCTTATCTCACGCGTGGCCAAAACTATATCGGACTTCTACTATTCCATTTTACTCATTACTCAAGTTAGGAGTTAGGTGGTTAGGAATTAGTAGAAGTCATTACTTCTATACCATGGGTTAATACACTACACAAGTACACATCAAGGTACACATACACTTCATTCTTATCCATTCATTTCATGAATTATACAAACTGAGTGTTCAAGACATTATTACAAGAACAAGATAATACAAGCACAAGTAAGTGCATTAAAATCTGATTCGTGCATTTATCTTATTTAGGTGATCAAATAAGAACACAAACCAGAGTAACCAAGTTAGGATACAGGGCATGAGAAAATCAACCGTTCACCGTCGTACTCGTACTTCCGGTTTCCCTTCGGAATTCAACTATTCGATTCCTATAATATACATGGAGTTGTATGGTCAATGATCTATTATTGACCTAACTCATTCCTTCCTTAGTAATTCCAATATAGACTTACTAGTTCTTACAATTCATTCTTGATTGTGAAAATCATTCTTTTTTCATTATTTCTTAAACTTGCTTTCTTACTCATGTACTTACTTTCTTACCATTTTTACTACATTAATGGTGTACTACCATATATATATATGATTACTACGATTCTCTTTTTTTATTTTTGTATGACTCGACCGACCTTACCCAGGGTCGGACTCAAGGTCGGTCGAAGTCAGTAAGTTACGATACTGGAAAAATTCAGACCCGACCGACCTTGCAAGGTAGACCCCAAGGTCGGTCCAAGTCAGTAAGTTCTGGTTCCAAAAATTTAAGACTCGACCGACCTTGCAAGGAAGGTCCCAAGGTCGGTCCAAGTCAGTCTGTTTCTGGGTTCAATTTATGCCTCGACCTACCTTGCCAAGTCCGGTCCCAAGGTCGGTCGAAGTCAGTAGACTTCCGGGCTTACAATTTTACGACTCGACTGACCTTGTCAAGTTTGGTCCCAAGGTCGGTCGAAGTCAGTACTTCCGTCCTTTGTAAATCTGGGCTCGACCGACCTTACCAATGCGGTCCCAAGGTCGGTCCAGCCCAGTGCACTTGTTTTAATTTCTGTTTTCAGTTCTTTCTTTATTCATTGTTTCCTAATCTTTCCCAAAGTATTCCCTACATGTTTAACACTCATTCCAATGCTCTAAATTTCTCTAAACCATCAACTAAACTCATTACTCATTTCTAAGCTAACTTACACAATCTTTCCCGCTTTCATTTCAGCACTTATGCAAATTTCGTCTTAAATGCTACAGATTTATAAAACACCCTTTACCATCCTTTACTCTCTCAACTAGTGTCATTACTAGCATTCAAAATGCATTGTCTTACATCCTAGTTCTTCCACAACTTAATTCTTCCTCAATCTGTTTTCAATCATGAAACTACTCACATTAATCTACTAAGTCACTTAGTTCCTATCTAAATTTCGACATAGTCTCCCCTATAATTTTCACTTTCTCACCACATTGATTGTTCACAATTTACCACTTACAAAACCTGTTTATTCAAGGCATTAATACTCACATTCCCAACTTCACTACAACACTCCACACACTACAATACATTATATTTTTCCTGCACATACATATTCATTTCCCAATGTTCTCCCAAGCTTTTAAATATCCTTTCCAAGTTTCAAAACAGTTTTATTCTTTTCTTCATTATACCATAACATAGCTACTACGCGAAACTACATGCATTACTCATTTTTAACATACAAAATCTGTTACAATGCAATATGTAAAACTAGCTCAAGGTAAAAGCTTTTACCTTGTATTCTCTAGTTTTTCTTTCTTTCCCTCTTCCTTTCCTTTCTTCTTCCTTTCTTTCTTGTTCCTTCTTCTCAACCGGTTCAAATGGAGTTCACACTCCAATGCTACAGCCCATACCAATACACAACAACTACTTAGAAAGTCACCCTTAACTAGCCTAGGGTGTATGTACTTGTTTAAGGTTTAAAATGGAGCATTACCTTCCAATGGATAGATGAAGCTTTGGACAGCAACAAGGCAAGATTACAACTCCCAAAATGAAGCCAAAATCGGCTGAAGAACAAGGCACAAAACAAGGCTTAACTTTGAATTTTCGTTTTGCCAAAAGGAGCTAGAAAAAGATGGATTTCCAAGACTATTTTTACCTAAAAAAAATAAGGAGATGAAGGTGCTTCCAATGGTGGTCTCAAACCTTCAAATGCAGCACACCCATGGAGATGAAAGTGTTGCTTTCGGATTTTTGAAAAGGGAGGAATACACAAGGGTGTAATTTTTGTTGTATTTGGACAAGGATTAGGCTTTGAACAAGAGGAGAGAATGAGGGTTTTGTGTGGGTTTTCTTCAAGCCTCCATGGCTGTCAATAGAGGACGAAAAAAATTCAGAAAGGAGGGAGTGAGTATGTGAGGGAGTGAGGGGGTAGAGGAGAGAGAGTGACCAATCGCCTTTTCTACTTTGTTCCACTTTTGGGTTTGTCTTTTAGCAAATAAGAAAAGAATTAAGAGAGTGAGAGAGGGGGAGCCAGCCGGCTACACACTCACACCCCAATAGATTTTAATTTTCTATTTACAAAAGTGGACACATTAGTTTTGCTTTATTACAGTTTACACCCCACAACTTCTCGTTTTTATAGTTTTTACTAACCGGAACCCGTTTTCCGGAATTTTCTCGTTTAATTAATTTTACTGGTTTTATACCTTCATTAATGTTTATTAATGACTATTTGGTTGACCAAAATTAGTACGAGTCTATTTGACCCGCTTAAAGTCGCGTTTTCCCGGTTTTCTCGAAAAACGCGCTTTAAGGTTCGTTTGGGCATTCAATCCATTTTAAGGATCCGTTTTCTTCGGGATTTGTTCCCTCATGTTTATCTAGATGTAATTAAGCCTCTAAAATACTTATTAGCCTAATTAATCACTATTTTTAATTACGGGGTATTTCAATCTACCCCCCTTAAGGAACTTTGCCCTCAAAGTTGCTCAAGGTTTACGGTTTACTATTTCTACTCATTTGGCAAACCAATTTCCACAATGCACTTTACTACCACCTTACGAGGTGTTCACGATTCCAACACTGCAAACATACACAATCCAAATACGATGCAATACACAATACACAATCCAATTCACACATTCCACAATACCATTTCACAATATGTTCCACATTACCATTTGTGTCATATACCGTACAACACAAATGCATTACACATTATACACATGTCGTACACATTGTACAATATACTGAGCACTACACTGTGTCAAAGGAAATACAATTAGCACTACATGTGCCAGCAAAATGTACTACAATATTTACATACTATGCAATGCTAACCCGAAGCAATGCAAAACCAAATGGCTCTACCCCCCTTAAAAAGGGGTACGCCCCGAACCCTCCGTACTATACGGATACTAGACAACTAGTCTACAAATAAATTTGGGTACTTCGCCTTCATGACGTCATCTAATTCCCAAGTCACTTCCTCGACATCGTGGTTAGACCACAAGACCTTCACCATTCGTACAGATTTATGGCCAGTGTCTCTCATCTTCGTATCAAGGATTCGCAGTGGAGTCTAGACGTATCTCATCGTCGGCTCTAGGTATAGCTGCTCGGCTTCTTGTACATGAGAGGGATCGGCTATGTATTTCTTGAGTTATGATTCATGAAAGACATCATCAACACACCCCAATTCTTCAGGTAACGCTAGCCTATAAGCCACAACTCCAATCCTCTCGGTAATTGTGTACGGCCTACAAACTTCGGGCTCAGCTTGCCCTTCTGGTGAAATCGAAAGACGCCCTTCATAGGTGAAACACGCATGAACACTTGGTCACCCACGGCGAACTCAAGGTCGCGTCGTCGCACATCCGCATAGGATTTTTGTCTATCTTGGGCTGCTTTCATATTTGCTCGGATTTGTTGCACTTCCACTTGTACTTGTTCTAGATACTCTGTTCAAACTATGACCGCTTCACTTGACTCATCCCAACACAAAGGGGTACTGCAGGGTCTACCATACAAAGCTTGGAATGGCGACATCTTAATCGAAGCATGATAGCTATTATTGTACGAAAACTCGATAAGATGTAGCTTATCAATCCAGCTCCCCTGGAAGTCTAAGGCGCATGCTCTAAGCATGTCCTCGAGTGTCTGGATGGTTCTTTTTGTCTGACCGTCGGTTTGTGGATTGAAGGCGGTGCTAAGCTTCAACTCAGTACCAAGCGCTTCCCGTGTTGCTCTCAAGTATCTCAAAAGAAATCTGGTGTTGCGGTCAGATACTATGGTTTTCGGGACTCCGTGGTGTCAAATGATCTCCTTGTCGAATAGCTCCGCGAGCTTCGCCACCTTCCAGGTGTCCTTCATCGGTATGAATCGGCAACCTTGGTGAGGCGATCGACTACTACCCAGATCATGTTGAGTCCTCCCCTGGCAGGTGGGAGTCCAACAACAAAATCCATGGAGATATCATGGAATTTCCACTCCAGAATTGGCATAGATTGTACCATTCCTCCCGGTCTTCGGTGCTTGAATTTTACTTTCTGGCATATGAGACACCTCAGAATATACTCCGTCACGTCGGATTTCATTCCTGACCACCAGAAGTACCTCTTCATGTCTTTGTACATTTTAGAGGCTCCCGGATGGACATGTAATGTAGAACAGTGTGACTCTCACAAAATGCGATCCCATAGCTCAGCATTGCTTCGGGGGACCTATAATCTGCCATTCAACCGGATTAGATAATCTTCATGTAATTTGAAGTCGTACTTTCGGTTCTCGAAGGTACCTTGTGTGATTTTCTGTCTAATCTCTGTGAAGTAAGGGTCGCTCAACAGAGCGTCTCGCGCCTCGTCAACCAAGCTAGAAGAAGCGAGTAGCAAATGGAGCGAGTGTGCTCGACGGCTCAGGGCATTGGCTACAATTTGCCTTCCCTTCTTTATACTGGAGGTTGATGTCGTAATCTGATACAAACTCCATCCACCTTCTCTGTCTCAAATTCAATTCCTTCTGCGTGAATACATACTGTAGACTTTTGTGGTCAGTAGATGGTGATGCTTACCCATAGAGATAGTGTCGCCATATCTTCAAGGCGAAGACCTGGCTCGCTAACGCTAGGTCGGTGTCGGGTAATTCTCCTCATGCTTTTTCAGGCAAGAGGGCGTCTACTACCTTGCCAGCTGCATAGTACGCATCCCATACCTTTGCCTGATGCATCACAATATACTTCAAATCCCTTTGTGCCCTCTAGAAGAGTGAGAATTGGCGCTGAGGTCAATGAGTCTTTCAGGCTCTAGAAGGATACCTCGCACTCGTCGCTACACAAATGTTTTTTTACTTCATTAACGTCGTCATGGCTTAGCGACTTTGGAAAAGTCCTTACAAACCTCCGGTAATAACCTCTAGACCAAGAAAGCTTCAGATGTCACTAACAGTCTTAGGTCTTGGCCATGATCGTGCAGCTTCGATTTTGGATGGATCTATTGAAATACCCGCGCTCGAGATGACGTGACTAAGGAAAGATACTTGATCTAGCCAAAACTCGCATTTGAAGAACTTTGCATACAGCAGGTTCTCACGTAATGTCTCAAATACTTTTCTCAAATGATTTTCATGCTCTTCTGCTGACTTCGAATATACGAGAATGTCGTCGATGAATACTACTACAGATGTGTCCAGCTGATCACTGAATAACTGATTCATTAAGTCCATGAATTTGGCTGGTGCGTTAGACAAACCGAATGGCGTCACCGTGAATTCATAGTGGCCATATTAAGTTCGGAATGCGGTTTTCTCAATGTCTTGCTCCTTGATACCAATCTAGTGATATCCGGATCGGAGGTCAATCTTAGAGAAGACTAAAGCTCCCTTCAACTGGTCGAACAGGTCATCGATGCGTGGTAGTGGATACTTGTTCTTTACAGTGACCGCATTCAATTCGCGGTAGTCGATGCAGAGTCAGAGGCTACCGTCCTTCTTCTTCACGAAGAGGACCGGTGCTCCCCAGGGTGATACGCTCGGGCATATAAACCCTTTGTCGAGAAGGTCGCGTAACTGCTCCTTAAGCTCAGTCATTTCTACTGGTGCCATACTGTACGGTGCCCTAGCGATGGGACCCGTACCAGGTACAAGGTCTATTTCGAATTCTACTACTCTCGGGGGTGGCATACCAGGTAGCTCTTTTGGGAATACGTCGGGGAATTCTGATACAACTGATACATCGGTACTAAATTCTGGATCTCTCTCCAGATCTTGCACATAACATAAGTATACGTCGCGCCCCCTTCTGAGCTCCCGGTACATTGCCATAGTGGAAATGACTGTAGTCGAAGGCTCTCTTGGCCTCTGGCGGTATGAGACAGTGACCCCAGACGGACTCTTGAGCAGCAATCTATGCTCGGTGCAGAGGATTCGCCCCTTGTGCCACTCCTACCAGTTCATCCCGACTATCAAGTCGAATCCCAACCCATTGAATTCGATGAAGAAGATGGGAAATTCTTCACCTTTGATTCGAATCGTAGCGGTGTGGTAATACTTAGTGCATCGTACTCGCTCCTTCGTCGGGAGAGTAACCACGAAGTTTGGTAGCTCATCTGCGTCTAGCCCCACCTCTTCGCAAAAGACGGTGATACAAAGGTATGAGAGGCGCCGGAGTCAAATAGTACTGAGGCTTCAATGCCGTTTACTGGGAAGGTTCCCGTTAGAATGGTGCCGCTCTTATCGGCTTAGGCTTCGGTGAGGATACTCAGGTTACCTTCGGTACCGAGTCCATAACCTATTGATTCATAAGATTTATAAGAATTGGGGGTATCACGCATGTGGAATTTAATAACCAATACTGCTTTTATTGAATAAACCAACCATCATACATATTGTGTCTCTAATACACGTTACTAATGTGTTACATGCTACTACAAGATTAATACTTTCTAAAGGTGAGGTTCAGGCGTCCTGGTTTCATGTGTGTGGCAATGATTATTGCCGATGGTGTCGTATTCTACTCTATCTTTTTGCTACCGTAATACAGCAACCTTGATTTTCCACCCATGATTAGGACATCTCCTGATCTCAATACCAGTCTTTCTGCGAGGTCCACACGCTTCTGCTCGCTATACAAGAATACGTCCTCATCACCAATGGACCAAGATACTATGGGCACTCCTTGTTCAAGAGATTCTGTTGTCTCGTCCTTGTCTTGGTGTAAGCCAAGTCATCCTTCTTTCTCATAGAAGTTGACGATACATAATTCTGCTTCAAGTGCAGGGATTGGATCATTTTCACATTACTGTGCGATTTCTACAGCTTGTGCGACAAGCATTTGGAATTCTGTGGGTATTGATGGAGGTGTTGCTCCATCTCCTGCTCATGCCTCTTGGTATGTCTTGGTATAAGGGTTCCAATCCTTTCCCAAGCATATCATCTTCAGCTTCATTGTTGCTCCACCAGGGAATTTGGGTGTATAAAATCCTCCTGGACCCGCTCCTAATTTGTTACATCGTCAGATGATTGACATTTGTGCTTCAGGTGTCAGGTATCCTTTTAATTAGGTCATACCTGGGCGGATAACTTGACACTGCTCGTTGGTGAAGTGGTGAGTGATGATGTCGGTTTCTTTATGACGTGGGTTTGAAGGTATTGGGTAACAGATATTGAATCTCCCTATGGTGGTAAATTTCACCTAACGTAAGTTCTAGTTTCAACTAGTTCATTTCATGCTCAAATACATACTTCAATTCTACTTACTCATGCTTAAATTCATACTTCGAGTACTTACACATTCATGCATCCATTCATACAGGTATTTCACAACTTTAGACATGCTCTTCAAGGATTAAAGGTTACGGTTAATACCTAGGCCTGACTTAGTACCGGTCCCGTCACGATCAATGATATGCAAGGCCGGATGCCTCTGCGGTGCACCCTTCTACGGTCCTCAGGACCCCTGTCCCTGCGAGGTATGCTGGGCCTGAGCATCGCCAGATGCAACCTCCTTGCCTTCACGCTTCTTGTAGCCCTGATAGTTTCCCTTGGGCTTCGAGTTCTCTGGGCATACATTCGCACGGTGACCTGGCTTCTGGCAGTTATAGCATCGGATCTCCTGTCCTAAGCAATCGGTGTCGGGAGGATCCTTGTTGCAGTTTCGGCACACATAGCTTCGGCCATCATTTTGGCTCTTGCCATAGCTATACCAGAACCTGTAGCTTCTATGTTAGCAAGGTTCGGTATACTTACACCAATTCATGTACATACTAATTCGCAAGCATACTATTTCGGTTTCGGGATCTTACCCTTGTAGGGCTGAGACCTCAATGGCTTCGCTGCCACTGGTGCAGTGTAGGCATGCTGAAACGACTCAGCTGCCTTGCCCTTCTCAGCATGGGCACTGCTGTCTGATGAGGGGTTCTTCTGGTTTTGGTAAGAGTGTTTCCCTTTCTTCTTCTTCCATGGTTTGTTCTGATTTTGTTCATCGGAGTTGTTACCCTTGTTGCACACCTTGCGCTTCAGCGCTTGTTCTTCATCTCTCAGCTGACAGGTGATCTCAAGGTACGGTAATACTCATCAACCGTCATCTTCTCCGTCATCTTGAGGGCATCGAGCTCAAGCCATGTCTTGGTCTTGACATGCTCAGGGTAGTACTTTGATCGAAGAAGGGTGGTGAATGCTTCCCAATCGAATGCGAGATCGGCAACGTGCTCGGCCTTGACGAGCTTCCACCAGTCCATAGCTACGTCCTTGAGGTAGTACGCAGCTATCCTCACTCGAACTCCAGCAGGAGTCTCGAGAGTCTCAAAAGCCTTCTCCATCTCGGAGATATAGGCCACAAGCTTGGCGGGGTCGCTCTTGTCTCTAAAGCAGGGAGGTCGAAGGTCGGCGACTGCCTTACCCAGTTGGTTTCATGGGGCTGAGGCGGGTCGGGCTGTTGCTGTTGTTGTTGGTTTTGCTGTGTTTGTTGTACGGTGGTGATTAATTGTGGCAGCATTTGTGCTACCATGGCGGCGATGATTTCAGCTATCGTCTGCGCGCCCGGTCCATCAGCAGTCCCTCCTCTGGGTCGGCCTGGACCTCATCCTAACATCTGAACATTTAACATTCTCATTAAGCAAGAAAATGTAACGCTATAGCACCATGACCAATTGGTCTTGAATTCAAGCATTAGTATCGTCTGAAAGGACGTTAGGGGTATCCGTTATCATTAACGGTCATTCCTAGTTAGGTTTCTAATTCCCCGTTGTAAAACGGTATGTACCCTAACTCGGTAATCACTACACTCGGTATTCTAATCATTAGAGCGAGACTTCACTCTGATACCACTTTTTGTAACCCCACCCGCGCTAATCCTTACATTAGCCTCTAATCGTCTCCATACTTACTCTTACACGTAGCGGATACTTACCTACTCCGGCGGGTGATACAACACCGTTAGCCATTCCAAGACTAACAAGGATACTATTACCTACAGTATCGGTCTCAAGATTATAACATACCGAGTAACATAAATACTTACATCACACTTCCAATACTTACTTACAACTTTCATTACTGAGTATCCAAAATATATGAATTACATTTCCAAGTGTACAAATCTATTCCAAAAATTATGAGTTTACACAACTACTCATCCTTTCCAAATTCACAATTCCAATTCTCCAAAGGGGTGTACCACATGGTACACCGGCTACTCAAAAAGGCATAAGCCGTGTAGAACTCTGCACACCATTCAAGACTACTAACTACTCCAAAATGAATTCATCACGGTCTTACCATGACCTTCAGATCTCACGGGTACCTGTAAAATAAAAACAGTACCCCAAGGGGCTCAGTAAAACGCTGCATATGAAATCCGCATACCCCGCGTACTAGCGAGGGTACACCGACTATTTAGTCGAATACACGCGGTTCGTTTTATTCAAACATGCATACATGATCTATACAATACAATGCATTCATATCACAAAACATACGTGCATTCCATTCAATACATCCAAGGAAGACATTACAAGTTAACCATTCACACTTACCGTTACGGAGATACACTTCTCCAATACGTACACAATAATTGTCAGCTTCTTTACTCACCCGGGTTAGTCGGGTGTACATTACTCTTTTACTCAAGGTCAATGACTTACACTAGTCAAGACCGTTACTCATACAAGTACTCTACTTACTTACTCAAGTTAAGTCGGTATGACCTTCGGGAAGGGACTACTTGTTGGGGTAAAACCTAACGGTAAATTGTTGTTGGGGGGTTTAACCTAACAGCAAGTGTACCGGTCGATTATAGCAAGTTTTAAATCTCAGAGTATTCCCTGAGTATCGAATCCAAGGAGGCAGTGGCTAGTTTAATTTCTACTTACAAAACAAGAATAGGAAATTTGGGGTTTTTGTATGTGATGGTGAATATTGTAAAGGAGTTCAATAAGCAATAAATACAGGTAAATAATTGTTTTGATTTTGTTTGATAAGGGAAAATCCGGTTTACTATTTCTCTCTAGATTTGCAATTTCTTCCCCTAAGTGATTTCTACAGTATTCTGAATAAAACCCTAGAATAAGGATAACTCGTATTCGGTGTCCCGCTCCACGAATTCTAATTAGCAAAGACCGAATCCTAACTCTCGTTATGAATCCACTATTCACTAATTGCTTTAAGTGTAGTCAAGATTAATGGTCAGCTAGCGTTTAGAGGAATTACCACCTCTATACTAACTAGTTCTTTCCCTGTAGTCAATTGATAGCCGCAGTTCTCACTTATAAGCTAACAAACTGATAAACTCATTTAATTGATCAGATTAACAAGTCTAGGAATTCATAAGGGAAAAGAACTTTATTCTATTGTACTGCAGAAAATCACAAAGGTTCAGAAATAATTATTCTAGAGATACATAGTAAACCGAAATTAAAAGCGACTACTCAGCCATAGACAAAATAACAATGCTCAATATAAACAGCATAAAGATAGAGGGATTTAGCAGAAAAACTGATTTTAGAAGCCGTCGAGAAGATTCTGCAAATTCCACTCTTGTCCGGCTGTCTTGGGTCGGACGCAGATCCAGACGCCTTGTTCTGGTTGTGTCGGATCCGGACGTCAAATCCGGACGCGGCTAAACGGAGCACCGTGAGCAGGTTTTGTCTGTGAGTGAGGGAGAAGAGTTACGGAGGAAATTTATGAATGGAGTGAGAAGGGCAAGAATGTGACGAAGACAAAAGGTCAAAGCGGTCCAGACCTTAGACCCCGGCCCAGACCCTAAGCCTCCTTCAGGACCCTGTTCAGGCTCTAATTTGGGCACCAAGCACCAAATCCGGGTCCTAAGCCCTATGACTACGTCCCGCATTCTATGACCGGGTCCCGTATTCCGGCCCCACATTCTATGACCGGGTCCCGCATTCCGACCCCGCATTCTATGACCGGGTCCCGTATTCCGGCTCCGCACTCTATGACCGGGTCCCGTATTCCGGCCCCGCACTCTATGACCGGGTCCCGTATTCCGGCCCCGTGCTCTATGACAGGATCCCGCATCCTACACTATGGGACCGGAAGGCTTTACAAGGGAGAAGTACCAAAATTAAGGAGGTTGCTCTAATAAGTAATGCCACATGTACAAGGATTAAGAGATAGAACTTCACCCTAGAAAGTCTATAAATAATAGATAGGGGGCTCATTTGTAAGGGGACACAAGATTAGAAGAGAGAGAGAACACTAGAAAGCTCTCTAAAGTTGTAATACCAAAGGAAGTAATAAAGATATTGTCAATGAGTGGATGTAGGCTGGATTATTAGCCGAACCACTATAACTCCCGGTGTTCTATTAGTTTGTGGGATTAGAGGAACCAAATTATGTATTTTCATTTGGTGCCGTCTGTGGGAAACGGACATCAACCACGATCATCCACAGGTTCGAGGAAAGGCCTGCGTTGCAAAGTTCTTGATTTCTTGAGATTTGACGTACGACGATCTTGTGAAAAGAAAGAAAGATTAAGTCGATAATGAGAAAGTTATTTACGATAAATTAGTCGATCCAACCTTCCGGCAACCTCAAAAAGGGTTATCTAGAAAACAAACAACATCGGCAAAGTTCGCCACAATCAAAGGATCGATGAGTTCATCCACGAAGAATCGGTACAATTCATTTGAAACAAGCTTCAAGGTGCACATACTTGCTCGGAATCTACTCGACGACATCTACATTCGAATTTCAAAGCACAAGTCCATCCGAAGGCGAATCGCTCTCAGATCTTCGAGGGGATATCTTCGATTGAGTGACAAAGAGCTCTAAACCAGCTGAGAGATCCAACTCAAAAGAAGAATTCAGAGCGGGAGACACATACTCTTGCCCCTTTTTCTCGTTATTTACAATTAGCAATAATATTTCAACTACATTTACGATCTTTACATCATTTCTTGGTAAAGATCCGAAGATTTTCAATCCGGTCATGTCAAACGGGAAAGGAGGAAATCCTGAAGCAGATTGAAGGCTCCAGAATCGGTGTGATTATACCACAAGATTGGGAGTTCGTTTGGCAAAAAGATCGACGAAAGGAGATCACGGAATTCGCAAAGACGGAAGAAGGAACTCAAGGCAGGGTCAAAAGCAATTCGCGGTTCGATCGAAGTTAATTGTTTTGGTTGAGGACGCCGCTGGAGAATTCATCAAGAGATTCGAAGGTTAACCGCAGAAATTGGCAAGAAGGTAGAAGTTGTGAAACCTTCAACATTCGCCACGAGGCAAGATGCGAATTCTCTTACAGCCTAATGGTTGAAGGAGCAAAATACAAAAAGAAGACTAAAAAGAGTCAGATCGGAAAAGCCAAGCGAGGAGCTTACATGAAGAGAGGTTAATTCTTGAGCGAAGGATGATGATTTGCATTTTCAAGATGGCAGAGCTGCGTCGAATTTCGCTCCATAATAATTGCGGCATCTCGACCCGGTGGCTCAAGACCGTCAAGTTTTTGGTATCACCATTGAGAACACAGACGCACCACAGGCTACTGTTCCTACATCATCGGGCGCAAGTGGTGACAACTCCAGAATAGGACCGGGCGATGTCCCAGGAGTATTCAGCCCCGGGCAACAATTTCAATATAAGACCGGATCATTCTCTTTGCGACCGGTCACATTTGGTCCTGGGTAGCAGTCTCAGACATGCCAGGCGACGTCTTCAATTCAAAGCCAGAAGGCAAAATCTCAAAGCTCGATCAGAGGGCAACTATCAACAACCGGCCTCTTGGAGTAGTTGTAAACCAGACAAAGAACGACCCAAACAAATTTCTGGAACCAAATCCAGCAAAGTGGAGACATCGATCGAATGCAGCATTGGCCGCATCTCAGACTTAGCCGACCACCTGGCCGCATCTCAATCTTTGGTCGGCCTCGACATCTCATCTCAGCCCTTGACCGACTTCTTTAGCCGCATCGACTTCTTGGCCGCATCAGTTCTTGGCCGCATCAGCTCTTTAGCCGCATCGACTTCTTGGCCGCATCAGTCTTGGCTGCATCAGCTTCTTTAGCCGCATCGACTTCTTGGCCGCATCAGTTCTTGGCCGCATCAACTTCTTTAGCCGCATCGACTTGTTGGCCGCATCAGTTCTTGGCCGCATCAGCTTCTTGACCACATCGATTTCTTGGCCGCGTCATTCTTGGCCGCATCAAGCACAGACACCACTGGTAAAATGGAGAAGGGATGATGAACTCTACAGACAGTTGAGAACACAAATCGCTGAGATAAGTCCATTAATCTTAAAACTCAGATGATATTGATGCGTTTGAAAGGTCTGCTCTCCTGCTGCTTAATTAGAAGGGCATTCAAAAACTGGTATTGTTATTTACAAAATTGAATCGCCAAACAACAAGAAGAACAAAATTCCTTACCAAAATTCTCAGATATATCCCACTTCATTTTAGTGTTGTGTGTCTAATCTTAAAAGTTAGGACTGCATTTGAAAATTTCACTTCCTTTTTAGAAAAGCTACTGTTTTGCTAGACAACGCAAATTCTTTGTGTTTAACGTATAAGTTTCTGGTACATCCTTGATTTTCTTATCTAGCTTGACTGGATTTTTGAGGAAAATTACAAACCTCTAAAGATTTTTATGTTTCATAAAGCTTGGATTGTGTCTGTTTTTATTATGAAACTGCTTCTGTTTCAATTATGATCTAAATTTCAGACTTCACATAAATCTTTTAGACATCACCGCTTCACTCTAACTTTTGTTTCTAAAATAGAATCTGCATTTCAGGGTGTTAAAATTTCCTGGATAATTTGCTTCCTCAATGATTTATGTGAGCAAGGTCAAAACATATACTGAAATTCTGCTCAAATCTTTCTATATTGCAAATGTTCAGCATCAATCTATTTCAAACTGATTTCTACATAAAGAAATGCGCATCAGTGTATATTTTTACTGCTACTAAGGGAATAATATTCTGGACAAAACACTTGTCTCATTCGCCAGTGATACCCTATGTTTAGAAGATCTGTACTAAAATAGTCAAGCTATTAGTTTTGTATTTCCCAAACCCGAGTTTTTTCACAGAAGAATTCTTCTGATTGTTTTTCTGATATGGTCAGTACAGCCATCCCCAGGGTACGAGAAAACCCCATCTGCTTTGGGAAACTTCCATTCAGAAAGATGTTCTGACTATTTAAAATCAAATTGATCTCAGTTGTTCCCTTTGCGCTCAAAATTCTCTAGTCCTTGTTTAGCTTTTTTTTTTGGCCAATTCCATGCTTCACTATATGCTAAGAAGCTTTGCCTCTGTTGTCATCAGTATGAAAAACTTTCCAACCTATATTTTAGAACTTTAATCTTTCAGCTTCATAGTACAGTAACTCAGATCCTTGTTTGAGGTACAATTTTTCCTGTTACGTTGTTAAAGATGTGCAATAACCTGAGTGTGTGATTAGTCTGATTGAATGGTTCAACTCCACCTGTCTTTTGTACTTCTTTATAAGCATATTAGTTTTATGAATTTCATTCATTTTTCTTTTAAAGCAGCCTCTTAAACATGTGTTCATGCTCATTCTGTTACAACTACTATTATGTTGCATTTTGCTTCTCTGTCAAGTTTTACATTCGCAGCTCCTTAGATCAAACTCCAGCATCTGCCGGAGGAAATTCATACACAAAACGATTCATCATTTTAAAGAATCCTCACTAATATGTGAACACTCTGATTTTGCTTCTGAATTAAAAAAAAGAGCTGTAATCTTAAATTGATCGGTTTAATCTTAGAATCAAAATGCTCACCCATATATCATTTTGCTTCTAAATCTGCTACTCGACCAAGGATCTGTATTAGAAAATATTTAACTTCCAAATTCAATCTTTTTATTATGCCGATGTGATTCAAAGTTTTTTATGCTACACGAGTGCACTGATTTGTGCAATTGTTATTTAGATAATGCTGGATTCTACCGGATTGGTCTTGTGAACAAATGGTCACTCCCTATCTGTATAATTTTTGAAATACCCCAAACCTAAGTATGTTAAGCAAACATCAATATATGATGTAGTAAGGCTAAAATATGCCTTAGAGAGATTGGTAGACAATTTAAACCAAGGAAAACACAAGAAAATGCCTTAAGGGCAATTTGGGCAAAAACGTGCTCTAAGCTTGGAGTGACTTTGATTAGCACCCAAATACCATTATAAGACTTTATTAATATGGTAATGGACATTTTAAACCAATTACCAAAGAAAACCAAGCTTGAAAACAAGTTGAAACACAAAATGTGCTTTAAGAAGTCTTAAAGAACATTTTTGAAAAATTGTCTTGTAAATGGGTTTTGAGTGGCTAAATTTCCATCATTACTCTTTAATTAAGTTTTGTACTACTTAGTATCACATTAGAAAGTCTAAATCAATGGGAAATCGAAAATTTCACAATTATGTGCACTAGTTTGTGAATAGTAATCAAATAGTGCCTAGTTTAGTCTTTAATCAACTAAGTCTAATAAGTTGGTCAACAAAGACCATGACTAGCATTATTTAAGAGGGGGCCGGTTTTCTAAGGAATGAGTCACCAAAGACTTCATCAAATAAGAAAGGAAAAGAAGAGTAAAGTAAAAGAAGTTACTATTTACTTTTATAAAGCAAATATCTATACTAGCCTACCTTCTCTCCTCTCTTCTTCATTTCCCACCTTCACCCACGGTTTCTTCTTCTCCTCTCCTGATCCAAGCCGAGAGGGCTGCCTCCATGGTTGCCTCATCTTCAAATGTCCATAACTTGCTCATTTTGGCTCCAAATCAAAAACTAAACACATTTTATTCTTAGTTAGATCAAGCTTTAGCTTTCTATCTTTACAAAATTGGAAAAGCTTCATTTTGGAGCCATGGGAAATCTCCATTGAAGGGGGAAAATAAGCTTGGAGGGTGCATTAGCTTCTCCATTCTCTTAAGGTAAAGAAAATGTAAGAAAAACCATGTTTCCACCACTTCTTCTACATGGCCGAAAATTACCACTCATGGGGCCTTGTTTTTATGCCTTGTTCTAGCTTGTTTTATTCACCAAGGACTAGTGGAGGTCCTCTTTCATTCAATGCCCACGTCTACTTTGAGACTTCAAAGGTAATCATCCACTTTTATGTCTTAAAACACATTTTTAACCTAGGTTTTCATTCCTCAAGGTTAGTGTATTGTTTAGCACTCATGAGAGTCATTGTATATTGATTAGAACATTGGCAAAGGAAATTTAATGGGTGGCCAAGATTCATCCATGAAGAAGGTCTAAGGAGGAAGTTAAGATAAGCTTGGAAAAACAAGGTAAAATGCTTACCTAATGGTGGTTTAAGGTTTTAGGGGTGGTATTTAGATAAGTACTAATATGGCTTAGAGCTTACATTGTGTAATAGGTTATATAACCTAGGAAAAAGAATTTAAACAAGCTTGTGAACTTGTGATTAAGGAGCCAATGGGAATGAGTTAGTAAGATAAGTTTAAGATGGATTTTAAGAGCATTATAACTACTATGAGATTGATGGGTGTATTTGCAGGTTGAAAGCTTTTATATGTGAGAAATTCAGTGTTTAAGTTTAAGTCATTTAAGGGCCTAAGAGCCATGTTATTTAAGAGCCTTAGTGCTATGCAATTTAAGATTATTGCATTATATTGAGTTTGTTGTGAATGAGTTGGTTTGGGTGATAAAATATGATGAGAAAGAACTTGATGTGTGTGAGATGGTTGAATGAGGAAAACAATGCATTTGGGCATGATAATATATTAGAGAAGCTATGGCGAAATTTTAGTAGAAAGCAAAGTGTTTAAGTGGTGGAGGTGAGTTAATATGCCCTAGGATTCACTAGGGATCATTATGAGGAATTTGAGTGGAAATGAGTTAACTAAGTAGTTCTTGAGGTTTTGAATGACCTAGAAGTGTCTATGAGGAAATTAGAATTTAGGTGGGTGTATTGAACACACCAAAGTCATAGTATGAGTAATGGTTAAACTTGTGCAAAAATTTGGAGGGAAAGATGTATAATGCTTTAAGGTGATCTAGGTATGAACTTGAGAATATAACAATGAGAGTTTTGGGAAGTTTGTGTAATTAGTGAAGATTGAAGGAGAATGTTGTAGATTGACTAGGAATGTATAAGAGTGTAAGATCATGAGAATGGTAAGTAATTGAGTAAAAGAAATGTAGATGTCTAATGAGGGTGTAGGAAGGTCAAGGAAAAGAAGAACAAGGAAGGTGCTAAGAGGATGGGAAGAAATGATTAGGTATGTCCAAGAGTTTAGGAATGATGAGTAATAAATGGAAAAGAAAGGAATTGGTGCATGGATATGCAAGGTGACTTGAGGAAGTTTTGGTAAATGAGCTGAAGATGGAAAAGATGATGTCTATGAAGTGCTCAAACTGTTAAGGAGGGAACACTTGGGTTGGTTGAAGTTTTGGTAAGGTTACAAGTTGGAAATGTAAGGAAATAAGTCCTAAGTGTTAGGATTTTAAAAGGATTGAGTGAATGTTTAAGAAGATCTTTGGAAATTGTTTTGGATTGTTTGGTAGAAGTTCTAAGGTTAGTTTAGGTGCCTAAGTGGTATTAGGACACATGGGGGAACTTATGGAGAAGTTTGGAGTCAAATGGGAATTTAGAAACAAGGTTCTGGAGCTGACCAACCTTAGGGACCGGACCTGCAAGGTCGGTCAAGCTCAGTTTACACTACCGGAAAGAGTTTCGGGAATCGACCAAACTTGGGGACCGGACTTACAAGTTTGGTCGGGCTTGTATTTTGTGTACGAATTGAGTCTCTGGAATGGACCGAACTTGGGACCGACCTTGACAAGGTCGGTCGGGCCTAAATATCCCACGGGGAAACTCTCGGGAATGGACCAACCTTGGGGGCCGGACTTGCAAGGTCGATCGGGGTAAAATTTTCAAATGGTAATAAGTTCTGGAATGGACCCACCTTGGGTAAGGTCGGTCGACGCCAATGATGAAAAAAAAAGAAGAAGAAAGAAACCCTAAAGAGGTTTAGAGGTATT